>JAKUBL010000038.1:0-47791 GCA_030563225.1 Petasospora hungchunana
AGGGTCGGCAGCCCCGGAAGTTCATATCCCCCAGTTCCCCCTCTGGTCCCAGGGTTGGCAGCCCCAGGACCGTGTGTATCCCCCAGTACCCCATGTGGTCCCAGGGTTGGCAGCCCCAGAACCATGTGTAGCCCCCAGTTCCCCATGTGGTCCCAGGGTCGGCAGCCCTGGAACCGTTTATATCCCCCAGTACCCCATATGGTCCCGAGGTTGGCAGCCCCAGAACCTTTCTGGCCCCAGGATCACAAGCCCTGGAACCGTGTATATCCCCCGAGTTCCCCCTCTGGTCCCAGGGTCGGCAGCCCCGGAACCATGTGTAGCCCCCAGTACCCCATATGGTCCCAGGGTTGGCAGCCCCAGAACCATGTGTACACCCCAGTGGCTTGACCAAGTGCATCGAGACCTTCCTCAGCAAAAGATTGTTCTAGGTACCAGCAGGCAAGTGTTCGGCAAAAGCGTGTAGTGACAACAACAGACAACAATGCGACAGAGAGGGCAAGAAAGGGAGTGATGGATCGACAGGCGTTGTGAAGAAGAAGTGGCGTGGAAGGATGACATGATCCGTGACTGTTGTTCTCAGTGCGCTGGGAGAAAGGAAGAGAGGAGAGGGAGGGGGAAATTTTGGGGGGAAATTTATTCGCACATTCGTTTTTGTGTCACTTGGTCTGGGGAAAAGTAAACAAAGAAAAAAAGCAATTCTATATGGGGAGTCGACCGGGTAACACTATGAAAGAGGAATTGGTTAATCAAAATGTATACATATATATATATATGGTCTCTTGTTCTAATACACATTAATTTGCAAGATGTGTCTTATTTATGGGTCGTGAAGGAACAACTAGTAAGGGAAAGAGTCGTTGTGCGGTATTGCAACGATCCAGCGCCGCCCGCTTCCTATGCCTCAGGGAGCACTACTTCGTCCCTCAACTCCGGTAACCTTCTCGTGATGGTGATATTGATATTCATGATTAAGTAAATGGTGTTTATGTCCTCTGCTATCAGCTGGAGAGGCAGAACATCTCGGTCATTCTACTTTCATATCTTCTGGGCTTAAACCCGCACACCTTTGTTGCTTAAACCCGCACACCAAGTATATGCGGGGTGACCATCTGGAGTTGAAATAAATACAGCTTCTTTTAAATGACAGCTCTAGAGTGCTATATAATCATCTTAATTGAATTAAATAGTCTTATGGACAACATCTATGCTATTGAAATTTTAATTAAATTTGTCTTTGGAATTTACTCCATTAAAAGTGTATATATCTTTTGAGTGGACTATCAAAATGATAAAACGTTGATTCACTTTCGAAGCAATCCGGCAATTTTGTGTAATTGAAGGATGACGTAGATATACAGATCATCTCATTATAAATTTATGAGCAATGAAATCTTAAATAACGATTAAATAACGAACTAAACCTCAGCTCTCGCTACTGACCCCATCTCGTAGCTATTCGCAACTGCACCATCTCTCTTATAGACCGGCGGAGGCACTGTTAGATCGTCATAAACTGGCAGCGTATCCACAGACATCCCCGAGTGATGCAAATGACCTACTTGAGTTGTAGATTGGCTTGTATTTGTCAGTGTTGTCTCTTGAGTGAGCGCAGGCGCAGTTCCGACTGCCTTGTTTGATCTTCTCTTGGCATAAGAAAACCCGAGAGAGAGTACGATGAAAAGAATAATAATGACTGGTATGACGACAGCAACACTAGTGTAGCCTGTAGTACTGCTTCGCTTGATCAGTGGAGGTTTTTGCGATGGGATTGGTGACATTTCTTGTGGGGATGTGTTCGCATCAAGAATAATACGGGGATGCAAAACCATTATATAATCCACTAGCACCGGCTGTAATTCCTTATCGAGAGAAAGAGAGAGAGAGAGAGAGGCTGTATAACATAGCCTGAACCTGACTGTTAACTCTAGATAAATGTGCTCATGGCGGAAATAGTGGGAATAGTGGCGCAGTCGCCGACTATGCGCGATCTCGGACTTAAAAAGGGATTTTCGGAGTTGATACTAAGTATTGTTCGCTGGTTAAACACAGAGAGAGCGTTTTGAAGGAGAAATTTCAGAGCTTCTCCGGATGCTTGACACAGTTTAAGTTGTCTATCCTCTTACCCAATGCCTTTGTTCTTGCTCGATGCCTATTCTCTTTTTCATGAGCTTTTGCTGCTTGTAGGACGCCTCATACTTTGTAACCCATCACTTAGGTCCTTCTATAGTCCCACGCTCTCTGAGCAGCTTCTGAAGAAAACTGCCTTTACACTTCATAAAAGAGAATATCCCAGCGTTGAAGCAGCCTCCACACAACGAATGACTTCTTTTTGTCAGGTTATCAGCGCAATTGTTCTCACTTCCCCACACTCTCTACTAATAGAGGAAGAAAACCACATATAGAAAAAGAAACAGGGTGACAACCCGGATTACGACCAGAACTCAGCCCCTTAGATAGAATAGCCTCGGTACTTCATGATGGATTTGGTCTTTGATCCTCTCTTTTTAATAAACGGAATTCGGCCCGCATATACAAGTTCGGCCGAGGATTACTAAACATCAACACAGCCTTTATATTCAAGATGAAAATGGTTATTTGGTGCCGCGTGTTTTTACTGAGTTGATTCAGCAGACGGAGGTTGAAAACTTGATAAAGCATGCCTATCTAGAAGGCTTCCATCTTCAACGTATGCCGGCGGAGGTGCTTTCAGTGGTGAAGCTGGCTCTTCCCGTGGTGTATAGACAGGAAGGGTGTCACTAGTGTTTTCTCGTCTTCTGTACATGGAACCGAAGGGCATTTGGAGCCTCGAAGTGTTTCTAGCGATGGGTACTCGTGGGGTAGCGTACATTTTGATAAGAGCGGAAAGCCCAAGAAGGACCATTATAGCCAAAATGGCCCATAAAATACCAAAAAAGACCTTGGGGCTTGTGCTTCTCTCTCTCTTTGAAAGCTGTTCTAGCAACATTGGATTGATGGTTGTCTGTTCAAGGAGGTGGGAAGTGGGGGTGTGTGGGCAATTTATAGTTGATCAGCTTCTATGACCTTCAAAGCAGAATAAAATGCGGCAGGGGGGGGGGGAATGCTCTTCCGAAGGATGATCATGAGAAGCTGGTTTTTTTTAGTTGCGTAACAAAACCGGCGACTTCTTAGTGTCGTCCATGATTTGGATACAAGTGTGGCTTGTGTGTGTGTCCCCACAAGTCCCCACAATTTGAACCTGATGGAGTATCATCGACTTATAAACGAATAACTCCCTGTTAAAAAAAACCAGTTTAAAAACACTTTAGAGGACCACTAAACAATAATGATCAACCATATTGACTACTTTTTCGATGATCATACGTTCGTGATCTGCCCAAAAACAGCCAAAAATATCGCCAATCAAACAAGTGAAAAATCACAGGGCCCACAACCTTACCCAATCAGGAATATGTCAAACTTTAGATCATTAAAACGTGCAAATTCATTAAATAGTCATAAGCAATCATTAGCAATTAGTCATTAGCAATTATGAAAACCCGGTATCAACATGGCCAGTGATCCACCTCGTAACCACCACTTTTGGTCTCTCTCTTGCCTTATCTCCAGTGAGATCATGTACGCCAAACATTCCATCGAGTTTCGTGAAAGCTCTCAAAAGTACCGAATCGAACCCCGAAGATGGATCAGACGTGAGAACAATACGCATTACTGCAGTGAACATGAGCACGACTTCACAACAGCGCGCAAAAGAGACATTGGACCATTCGAGCTCATGTTTTTGCGAGAGGGACGAGTTTTGGGAAAAGTGTTTGATGGAAAGGGCGACAATCCAGCTTTTGGAGTCGGCAGGGGAAAGTGAAAAGAAGAGAGAAAGTCCCAGAGTTGCATCAGTGATGGAAAGTGTGTGTGTGGAAGCAAGAGCAAGGTGTGCTTTGGTGAAAGGCATCAAATGAGCCAAGATACAGTGGAGGAGGAGAACTGGAAGTACTTCAGTGTGTTGTGGGCTTGAAGGGTTGAGAAGTTCAATGACGAATGGAGGGGTTGACTTCTCTGAGAAGAGGAAGGACTCGGTCATGGTATCGTTGAGTAAGGTTTTCACAGAGGAGAGAAGACGGGAAGTCGCATCAGGTTCTTGTCTGAGCTGCGGAGGTGGGGAGATGGAAGCGATAGAGGTATTAGTTGTCAGTTCAGCAGGGATAGAAGTATCAACCGCAGGATAGGTCAACTCTCCGATGTTTATATGGTCTTGAGGGGTGAGTTCATCTTCTTTGTGAATACCACTAAACAACACAAACGCACACTTCTTCTTCGCCATGTAGATACGAGCGCCCTGAGCCTCAAGCGGTTGCTTCGTACTGCCTGTACACACTGGGTTGTCTTTCAAGTGCTTGCGGAAACTGTCGCCAACTTTGGTTGTGTTGCAGTAGTCTCCACACCCTCCACAAATGAACACCTTGTGCATCTCAACGCGCGAAGAGAGCCCGTTGTCCTCGATACGGATGTAGTTTTTCGCGTCTACCGAGGTGAAGAGCGTGTTGTAAATCTCCTGGCGTGGGTCCAAGTCCATCAGCGACGCGTAAGCCTTTGGATGATCATGTTTGAAGCGATGAACAACAGTGTTGACAAGAGCTCTGCGAGGAATGTGAACGACGAGGCCAGACGCGTTGTGATACGCCAGTTTGCTGTCCAATTGGGTGAAGTCTTTGCTCAAATTCTCCATTTCTTCCTGGTTTTTTTTTTCAAAGGAATGATATGTGTTTTTTTTTCTTTTGTTTAACGCGTTATCATGATAATACAAAGAAAACCGGGGTATGCTGGCCGTATCAAAACACAAGGGCTCATAACCCATTACGTAATATATGACATAATCAAATTATTACATAAGCAATTACATAATCAGTACAAAGAAAATTTAAGTTATGGGCCATCCCGATGAGCTTCTCTTCTCATATAGATATATCTATACTCTCACAAAAATGGAAGAGGCTGACACGCGTATTGGAAGAGACGACCCGTTTCAGTTTGGGCAGCGCACGCTGACAGAGGAAGAGGACGTGTGGAAACACAACGCCTGGGACAACGTCGAATGGGGGGAGGAACAGGTATTAGAGGCCCAGGAGAAGATCAAGAAGCAGTATGACAGCCCCGTTGACGAGTTCGATAAGCACAAGTACAATGCGGATCCGGCAAGATACTGGGATATCTTCTACAAGAACAACAGGGAGAACTTCTTCAAGGACCGCAAGTGGCTCCAGATCGAATTCCCGGCGTTGTACGCCTCAACCAAAGAGGATGCCGGCGCCGTGACCATTTTTGAGATCGGGTGTGGTGCTGGAAACACAATGTTCCCGATCCTGAGCGAGAACAAGAACCCACAGCTGCGTGTCATTGGTGCCGATTACAGTAAAAGGGCCGTGGAGCTTGTCAAGACAAGCGAGCATTTCGACCCAAAGTACGCTCATGCATGTGTATGGGACCTGGCAAATGAGGAAGGTGCGCTCCCGGACGGTGTCGAGGAGAACTCTGTGGACATTGCGGTGATGATCTTCGTCTTCTCTGCCCTTTCGCCAAGCCAGTGGGACCAGGCGGTGAAGAACCTCGGAAGAGTGCTCAAGCCTGGAAGTCAGATTCTCTTTAGAGATTACGGCCGTTACGACTTGGCCCAGGTGCGCTTCAAGAAGGGGAGACTGCTGGATGACAACTTCTACATCAGGGGAGACGGCACGAGAGTGTACTTCTTCACCGAAGAGGAGCTGCGGGAGATATTCACACAGAGGTTTGTCGAGGAGCGCATTGGAACGGATAGAAGGCTCATTGTCAATAGAAAGAGACAGCTCAAGATGTATAGAATCTGGTTGCAGGCCGTGTTCAATGTGCCGAAGTGAATCACACGGGGATGATGGCAAGGTGGAGGAATCCGTCAATGTAGTGGGCGTCGAAGAAGAGCTCGGCAACGGGTGTCTCAGAAGGTATCACAATACCATGTAAAACGGGTTTGGCGAAGATGTAGTTCTTGGCCGATGGGAACATCTCGGGCAGAAGAGAGTGAAGAACAGCACCCAGTGATTGGAGATGTCTAGATTTGTCAAACGGAGAGACAGGAAGGTCCACAACCTTGTCGGAGACGGTGATGTAGAGCCTCAGAGGAACGTGTTTGAGCGACTGGAGAGTCGGTGTTATCTTGGAGAAGATGGAGGTGAAGGTGTTGTAATCTTGGTCCTTCACTGATTCCCACAAAGAAGAAGAGTCATTCTTGGAAAGAACCATCACGGGCTTAGCAGATCCGTGCTGAACATAACAACTTTCCTTCACTTGATTTGTCCAATGGCTCTCCAGGCCCTTCATAGGCAGCAGATAGTCATCCGGGTAGTTTCTATATCTCAAAGTGACTCTCCATGGTTCTCTTTTACTCAACTTCTGCGGATCAACACCAGCCATCGCGTCGTAAAGCACTCCAATTGGCCAATTCCAGCGTAGAGGAACCCCTTCAAACTCGAGCCACCACTCGCAACGTGAAGACCACTCTGGAACAAGAAGATGCGGCCTGAAGAAGGACAGAACTTCTGGAAAAAGAAGAGGAAAGTAGGTGTTTCGGTGCACCATTTTGAAGAACTGGTACGTTTCTGTCATTTGGTTCGAGTCGTTGGGGCTCAGAGTGATGATACAAGGAATTGTGCCGTGCCATACTGCTTCACGTATCGTTTCACTCATTCTTGGGAAACAATTTCGATCAAAATATCAATGTTTTAGACTCAAAAATGTTATGAAAAATAGGTTGTTGGAGCTTGCTTGAGTTTGTGTCAAAACAAAGAAATATTTACCAGCGCGCACGCTTTTGAATTTGGTACCCATCATACACCTTCTCTTCCATCAAAGAATCGCAAGAAAATACCACCAAAACTGACTAATGAACGACCAAGAGGACCCTAATTTGGAAATATGGACACCCACAAATGACATATCTCCCTTTTCCCGCTTCTTCACGGCGATTCTCTTTCACATAAATCCTCTTGTTGACTCGCAAGTTCACGCAATCTATAAGGACCTCGACCAACGACTGAAAATATGGACTCAATTCTATTCTTGGGAACGATCACCTCCTTCTCTCGAAATCTATGAGCATAACGAATATAAATACATTTTCCTTCGACTCGAACTGGGTGAATTGGAGACAGATCAGTGGCTCATCACAGGCATCTTATGGACACTTTCGGCTACTTTTGACGATTTATACATCACTTGTTTTGATTCAGAAGAACATTTGCTAGTTGAGGCATGGGAACACTTGCCTGATTGGCTCGAGCCCGAAGTGGCGAAGTACAGAGCGTGGATCAACAGCCAGAGAGTGATGATAATTCCCGAGGTTTATTATAGAGACCGTGGGTTAAGTTTAAAAGAAGCACTGGTGTTCATGGAGAGGGCAGCATACAAGTGTTTGAGAGTTTTGGGTGTTGATGAGCGGGTTGGGAAGAGATGTAAAGAGAGCATACAGAGAGCATTGGAGGGGCAAATGAGGATGGATGTTACTGTTTCTAGGAGTGTTGCTGGGGTGCTGATGACAAACAACTCTGTGGTGAATGAA
Source organism: Petasospora hungchunana (assembly GCA_030563225.1). NCBI lineage: Eukaryota > Fungi > Ascomycota > Saccharomycetes > Phaffomycetales > Wickerhamomycetaceae > Petasospora > Petasospora hungchunana. Next base: position 7,565 of record JAKUBL010000038.1, read on the forward strand.
GCAGTATTTGATTTCGTGAAGGAGAAATCACTGGGTGATGCACCAGCTGATGCGTCCGTTGATGACCCAGTTCAACTGACGATTCAAACTCGTGTGGAGACCTATTTGATGTTACAAAGGCACAAGACATCAGTCATCACCAAAGCTGTGGAGGAACACGCAGAAAGACACGATATCGAGCTACTGAATACCCCACTTGACAGAGAAATCACAGAGTTCAATGCAAAGGGTGACGTATTACAAGCAGAGTTGATAAGATATATGGTAATTGATGAACCAGTGGACCCTGTCTTGGAGTTTGAGGAGCCTGAGGAAGTGAATTTCCCAGAGGAGGAGATAATGAAGAAGATGGAGAAGTTCTTTGAAGAGAGTTCTGGATTGGATGGGGTGGGCTATGAGGAGGAAGAGAATGAAGAGAGTGAAGAGGAAGAAGAGCAAGAACAAGAAGAAGTAGAAGAAGAGGAAGAGGAAGAAGAAAATGACATAGATGAAGATGACTTCTTTGAGTTTTTTGCCAAAGAGGGACTGAAGCTATCGGATGAGGATATCGAGCAACTCAGAGGGATGAAACTTGATGATCAAGACAAAGAAGATCAAGAATCAGATGAAGACACAGATTCAGATTCAGACTCAGAACTCAACGAATTGCCCCAGGAAGACATAAAAGCATCCCTCAGAGAGCTGATCAAATCTCTTCAATCAGGTGTTGACTCACCAGCCTCCACACTCTTCCAAAATATGTGATATTCCCTCGATTAAAGAACAAATAGATCAATAGATAATAAGTTAGACACACGTGGTGTTCGGGTGTTTTGCCATAAAAAAGCCCCAACCATCAACAAAAACAACAAAAACCACACAAACCTCATCCACAAAACTGCCAAATCTCACACGGGAAAAACGTGAAATGCCGGCCCAAGCAAAGAAACAGAGCAAAAGCAAGAAATCTGCCGATTCATTGGATGATTTTGTGCCGGAAAAGGGCTCCATCATCGCCCTCAGGCCTACTCTCGATGTCCACAAAGGCTTCACGCGTCTAGATCAGTGGCATGTCCGCCACGACGAAACTGGGCTCGTGATCCACTGGGAAAAGCGCAAGATCGTCGATCCAACGGGCGGAATGTACCTCAAACAGTTCAGAGACTTGTCACGTGCGCTCGTGGGACAGCTACTCATCTACCATGCTTTGAAAGACGACAGTGTCCCCGGAAACTGGGTTCAATTGGCTGATAATGGACTCTCGGCCTATTTGAACTTGCAAAAAGTGGTGATGTGCGCGTCATGCAAGAGATACTGCAACACTGACAAGGCGAATCGTCAGTTCATGGAGCATGCCAGATCAGATTGCCCGAACTACAGGCCATCTGCAAAGCCAATCCCATGTGAAGGCGCTGTTTTCTACGAGAACGTCAAACAGAAGGCGTACTATGTTCTCACGAAGATTGATCTGACAGACTGTCCAAGCAAGGACGCAGATGATGTGATTGCAATTGAGACTGCACAACAGGATGCAGTGCTGAAACTTCAAGAGAAGCTAATGGAGGTTTCCCCAGAAGAAACCTTACAAAGCCGCAGGGGTCGTTCAACTGCGACAGAAGAGGTGATTCGCTCAAGAGTACTGGATAGTGTTCGTAAGGCTGCTGGTCTTTGTAATGAGGAGGGTATTCAAACAGCTGAGCATACCAAACAGGAGCCAAAGAAGGAGACCAAAGAGCCGCGTGAAGTTGTTGAGAAGAAGGAGCAGGCTCCAAGAAGATTAAGAAAGTTATCAGCGAAGGATCTTGCTGTGGAGGAACAGCGTAGGAAGTTGTTGGAAGGTGATAAGGCTACACATGACTATAATGAAGATGCGGCGGATGAGAAAGAAACAAAAAGAAAGACCGAGGCACATGCGACTCGGGACTCTAAGAAGCCAAAAACGGAGGAAAATGTTGATACAGAAGTCGAGTCAGATGAGGCTGAAGAGCCCGAGACTCGAACCTGTCGTCCAAGCTCAAGGGGACGCGTGGCAACTCTGAAACCAAGAAGATCGAAGGGTGCTTCTACACCAAAAACGAAGACGGATATCCTCAAGGCTGTGATGATTGATATGAAGGGCTACGTCGAGGATATGCTTGATGAGATCGAAGAAGACTTTGAACAACGAATTCATCATATGAATCCAGAAATTTCAAACCTCATAAAGGACTACCTCACCGATCCGTTCACCAGCAACACCATCTTGCCATATGTGTTACTGGACTGCATCAACGATGACCTTTGGAATACAACACCGGACATCCAGGACAATTTTAGACTCGTGCTACGCGGCAAGGGCCCACAGTTGTTTGTTACAAGTGAGGATGACTCCTTCCCACTATCGCTAATCTTGATGAACAAGGAGGGCGAATGGACAGCCCAGGTCTTTGCACAGTCACTCAGCACTAAAGAGGAAAGCATACCTGTCTATCAAGAGTCAGGCGCCTTGTTCCCATCGATTTGTGACCTTCTTGTGGCGTTCAGAGCACTGGTTTACACCGTTGTTTCCCGTATTTCCGACAAAGATCCGCTTCCTGAGCTCTCCACAACGCAAAGTCTCATGGAAAGCTGCGTCTCCTTCGTGAAAAAGAATGAGGGATTGGGCCCAAAGCTCATTGCTCAAAAGCTCTACCTCCATGTCTCACGCTGGGATAAATAAGCTTGTATTACTAGTATATAAAAATGGCTATACGGGTTTACATGCCAAATTCAGTAATATTCGCGGAGAGTACACAAAACCGACAAACATCAACAAAAGCAAAAGCTCGAACCACAAAAACAAACAACACAAAAACAAGAACACATGCCAGAAAAAGAAATAAATGAGCCAGAAGAGGCTGAGATGCCGGATACTGGAGTGCCCACAGAAGCTTCCGAGTCGAAGGTGATCGACTGCACTACTCACAAGCGCAAGGCCGTTGCATCTGTCACGATTGATACACCACCTGGGTTTGAGCAGCTCACAAACAAGTTGGTGATCCATGACACAACAGACATCGTCATTGAGTATCCGAAAGGGCGTGTGACGGACCCAACCACCTCGTACTTCATCTGCAGAAACAACACTATCGCAATCAAGATATTCAACACGCGGAGAATGCCGTATCACTTCATCACAAAAGCAGAGTTCCATCCTACAAATTGGGTATACATTGACGATCCAAATCTTGTCACTGAATTATCAAGAGTTATCAAAGTAGTGGATATGAAGATGTGTCCTTACTGCTTACTTGTTTGCTCCGAGAAGAGGGGAAGCCGTCATGGGTGTAAATGGGACAGTAAGTGCTTCACCGTAAAGGGATTCCATACGCGTCTGGAGCCTCATGGACTGGGCAACTCATTCATCATTGAACTACCAAAACTAGAAGGAGCACTAAAGACAAGGCTTGACGAGCTGTTGGCGGAGCAAAAGATGATTATTCACAACCCGACAGAGGAAGTGATAAAGGCAGAGGAGAAGTGGAAAGAAGAGATCAAAGGGTTCTGGTTCACAAAAATCGATCAGAGAAGAACAATAGCCAAGGACAGGTACAAGGAGAAACGAGAAGATGGATGGGAGCCATTGAATATTAAGGTGAAGAGGGAGCGAAGAGAAGCTAAGAAGGCCGCCATCGGAACCATGCTGACTACTCCAAAGAAGCGCCTGCTAAGAATAAGGCCAGACACTGAAGAGGAAGCTGAAGACAGTAGGCCACCATCAGCGGCCAGTCGTTATTTCCGTTATGTCATCAAAATGCTGCGAGACCCAGAACGATCAGAAACCGATGAGATTCCCACGGAGCAAGACATATCAAACCCTGTCATTGGTATGCTTTCCACACTTCTTAAGTTTATTGCTCAAATGCGTGATAATGTCAAAGACGACTTCCAAGCCGATCTTCACGACAAAAATCCGGAGATGGAAGCTATAATTCAAGAGTACTTCACAGATGTGGAAGTGTCGACAACTCTTCTACCGTATGTTTTGCTTGATTGCATCGTTGATGACCTATGGCAGAGCGAAAACCTCATATTCAAGACATTCAGATACAGAATCGACAGCAAGGACATGAAACTTGTTGTATTTGACGACAACTACACGCTACCCCTTGGTCTACACATCTCCAACAGGGGTGGGAACGAAGGCTGGTGTGTCAAGATCTCACTAGAACATAGGCCCAACGCTGCACTATTGTTCAACAAGCAGACCAAGCTCGAAACATGGAACTTATCATTCCCCGCACTCTGTCAGATTTTGGTGGTTTTCCGTGCACTGGTGTACACTGTGATATCGCGAGTAGGAGAAGAGAAACAGTTACCCCTCGGAGCCAACAGATCTGCCTTCTTGGAGAACTGCTTCGAGTGGCTACCCTGTGGACCAGATGATGCGATGAAGGTTGTGGGCAAGAGACTCTACTCGCACTTGGCCAGATGGAAGAAATGAATGTCTGTTTTTGTGGTGTTTTTTGATCCAGCCACCCAACCCTGCAACTTTTAGTAGGTCTTTAGTACAGGTCTCGCTAAAAAAACACGAGGATGAACAAGCTGTCTGATCTCCGAGCAACAGTTTATTCTCTGCAGTCTAAAACACTTTTAGATTACCCAATCGATCTTTTTCACCCGCCTCCAAGCAGTAGTACAATGTACTTATGTGGCCCCTACCGTCCCAATCGGGAAATGTCACAGCCAGCACTGCCCTGACACAAAGATAAAACAGTCTGAGTTTTGCGGGATATTCGGGATGACTTCTCTTTTTTTTGTTTCAAGAAGGAAATAAGCCTGCCTCGTCTGCGGAGATGCGGATGCTCGCTGCTTAGCGTGCGCAGAGTTGATGGCGCCTACTTAAATGGGCCGCACAGCCCCTCGCTGTCCCCCTTCTTTCCCTTTAGGCAATACGGGAAGATGAGATACACACGCAAGTTCATAGGGGACGACATCACGGAGAATGATCTGATGCCTATCTCACTCGCCTCATTAGACTTGCAGATCCCGCAAGTGAAGGAGGGGAAGCTCAACAAGCTCGAGAGCCTCCCCATAAGAGTCAAGACTCGCTTCACAGGGCGTAATGCCAATGGAAGAAGAGTCGTGAGCACCCCGATTTTCGATCTTGTTGGCCCAATTGCTGAAGAAGTCGAACCAAAGACTCCAAAATTCGAGTCTAAGAACTTGCCACCGCTTCCAAAGTTGCGCCATGTCTCTATGCCAGTATCAAAGGACCTGGCACAAGTTCACGAACACCGTGGGAGTCATGACAGCGGTTACACCTCCATCATACAGATATACAAGGAGAATGCGCCATTCCAAGAACCACACACACACCAAGTCTCCATCGATTCGTCTCCAGAGGCAGAAGCGTCTTCATCAGATGGTGGCAGTCTTTTCTCTTTTGAAGAGGGCGAAGAAGACCAGCTCAACACACACTATCCACAGCCCTCAGCTCCACTACAAAGAACAAAGCACACAGCCATATCTACACCACAATACCTAATCACACCACCAAAGCTTCAGCCCTATCCACACGCTCTTCATTCGACGCCGCGTGTTCTTGGAGTCAGAAAGCCTCCACCCACCGAGGAGATCAGCACAAGCAAGCCAAGACCGGTACCATATCGTCAATACCCAGGCAGGAGAATTGTTAGTGCACCGTTATATGCTAACTAGTTTCTAGGCTAATGTAAGGCAAGAAATAATCGTCAGGGAGCGTAGAGACAAAAAAAAAAGGCTCAGACGTCAGAGATTGCCTAGGTTTTGTTGTTGGAGACTGTGATGCCAGCCAAGTGCCAGTGAGAAATTCCATAAGAATACGGAGCTGACACAAGCAAAAAAAAGAGGCACCAAATGACTCGCTTTGGTTTTCTAGAAACAGAGGAGTAGAGATTTTTGTTCTGCAAAGATATGTTCCTGGAGAAGATTGGTGTCCGGGTGTAATACCCCTTGCTTCTATACTAATATATGAAAGTGAATGGGAAAAGCATGGGGAATACAACAATCTCCAGCAATAAAGATCAGGCCAATTTATAAGCGTATATTAATTTTAATAATTATAACATTCAATTTATAATCACGTCGCACCGAGCCGAAGGTATTTTGACCAGAATAAGAAATTGTCTTGTTTTGTTGACACATCCTATCCTATATAATATCGATTCCTTATTTTCTTAAATAATTGATCAGCTAATTAATTTGTTTCCGCTTCAGTAGAGTAAATGGGGACTCATAAAATATATTTACTATGCCAAGGAAGCCAGAAATTCCCTACTAGTTGGAAGCTATAATATTGAGTATCGAGATTTGCATTTTAGGATGAGTGTATGATGTCGCCTGTTTTTGAGCATCCCCTCTGTGAAGCCAGAATACTGAAAAAAAAAGGACAGGAATGAATTTGCTGGGAAGACAGAGCTCAGTTCTTTTTACTTTACAAGCTAGTTGACAATATTCTAATGTGCGTATATAGAATTCCCCACCAAGGAACGTTTTTGTGGCCCCGCGATCCTAATCAGGAAGTCGAGTGACACAATTTCCTTTCCCCATTCAACAGTTTGATATTTCCCCCCACAAAAAAAAGCCAATAACAAGTATCAAACCCTCCTTTGTAAGTTCTTTGTATATTCTTGAATCCATATTCAACAATTATCGACATTCATAACACTAATAATGAAATCAAAGCACTGCGCTTCTAGCACACCCGCACACCACAGTGAAAGAAAACATCAACAAAGGGCAACTCCAATCCACCACCATCCACACAGAAGAACACACAAAAGTCCCAAAATGCCGTACAATATCGCGATGGTGTGCGACTTCTTCTATCCACAGCCCGGTGGTGTCGAGTTCCACACCTATCATCTGGCACAGAAACTCATAACCCGCGGGCACAACGTCATCGTGATCACACACAGTTATCGCAACAGACGCGGTGTACGATACCTCACTAACGGGCTGAAGGTGTACTACATCCCTTTCTTCGCCTTTTACAGAAACACGACGTTCCCTACCGTCTTCTCTGCATTCCCTGTGCTTAGAAACATCTTCATTCGGGAGGGCATTGAGATTGTCCATGGACATGCGTCGATGAGCTCGTTGGCAAACGAAGCAGTGATCCATGGCTCGATAATGGGGCTCAAAACGGTGATTACCGAGCATTCTCTGTTTGGATTCTCCGATGTCGGGTCTATCTGGGGTAACAAGACGCTCAAATTCACGTTGAACTTCCTCGATAGATTCATCTGTGTGTCGAATACGTGTAAGGAGAACGTTGTGCTTCGTGGTCGCTGTGATCCTCTGACAGTCAGTGTGATTCCCAACGCGGTAATATCGGAGGATTTCCAACCATGTCAAACAGCTACAAAACGAGATCGGATCACAATTGTCGTGATATCGAGACTTTTCCCTAATAAAGGTGCAGATCTGCTTGCAGAAATAATCCCAAAGATTTGTGCAGCGTCTCCAGAAGTGGACTTCCTCATTGCCGGTGACGGTCCAAAGTTCATTGACATCCAACAATGTATCGAAACGTATAGATTACAGGACAGAGTCGAGCTTATCGGTGGTGTTAAGCATGAAAGAGTGCCCGAGGTGATGGTCCGAGGTGATATCTACCTCCATCCTTCATTGACTGAGGCATTTGGTACAGTGTTGGTGGAGGCTGCTAGTTGTGGTCTCTTGGTGGTGACTACTCGAGTTGGTGGTATTCCGGAAGTGTTACCTCCAAACATGACGATATTTGCATCGCCGGCAGTGGATTCGTTAGTGGAGTCCACTCTAAGGGCAATTGATATCATCAGAAAGGGCAAGATTGATACTTCAATGTTCCATGATGATGTTAAGACGATGTATTCGTGGGAAGACGTTGCTTTGCGGACGGAAGCGGTATATGACTCCATTTCAAAAGAGGAATGGCCTACACAGCTCGAGAAGGTTAAGAAACTGAACAAGTATGGACCATGGTCAGGAAAGCTGTTTGTTTTGTGTTTCATGGTGGATGTGTTTTTGTATGCGATTCTCGAGTGGTGGTATCCTAGAGATAAGATCGATATGGCTATCAAGTGGCCCAAAAAACCTACAAAAGAGGAAAAAACCGTGACCAATTCATAAATATTTTGTTTAACCTTGTACAAATGCACGGCATCCTTCCGTCATTTGGTTTGCGAGTCTGTTAATCTCCTCCTGAACATCCATTCCAGTCTGAATGGCATCTCTAATGCCAGGGAACGACCACCATGATCCATGTCCGCTATCCGGTTTGAACAGTTGTGGACCCATAACTGGGTTTTTGTACCATGGTCTCGCCGTGAGTCCACCATTGAAAAGGAAGAACTTTTCGAGTGCAGCTAGTCGTGTGTTCCAACTCCAACGATGTACAGCAAGGAGTGATGGCTCAAGGCCACTATCATCATCAACAATCTCACCCCATGCTCTTTTCCACATCTCCAAGTCCTTTCCCAGTTGTTTCAGCTCCAGAAGTGGGACTGTGATTGGAGAGAAGTCATAGTGACTTTCTGGCTGCATTTCAGAAGCGTATGCTTGGAGATCTTTGAAATCCGAATTGATTTGTTCCACGTATGAAGTGATATCCATTGGAAGAAGTGGATCCTCGACGATATGAAGTGCAATTTTCAAAACAAGTTCAGCCATTTGACGATGTTTTTCAAAGCCAGGATCCATCGAAGAACTTTTAAAGTTCTCAAACGTGTCTTCGCACGAATACTGTGGATACTTACCACCTCTAAATCCAACATCAATCACTGGGATTCCCTGTGCCATGAAGGGAACAAAGTTTCCATACTCATCAAACTGCTGTCCAAGAGTCAAATTGAAATCATCCTTATACGAAGAGATCATGTTGGAATAGAGTGGATCTGTACGTACTTCAATGTGATCACCAGCAACAGCAGCAGTCAAGTCGATATATGCCATTCCCATTCTACTCACATCATGCACGCTGAGATCAATCAATTCGGTGACACCAGCGTAGTTGAATTCCGTAGCATCAAAAGACAAGAAGTAGATTGATCTCAAAGGCTGCCAGTTGAATTTGGCACGCATCTTCTCAAAAAGTTGAATCACCTCAAGGAGTAAAACTGTACCCGTATCTGGATTCACAGCTCCTTTACATGAGGCATCACGCTGGGCACCGATGAAAAGAGTTTGATCGGATTGTTCACGACCATCAATCTTCCCCAACACGTTCCAAACTGGATGGTCCTCCTTGTACACAACAGCGTTATCTAATGTAACTTCAAACGAATCACTGCCGGAGGCAAATCCGTCTTCAAATACAACACCACCTTCAAGCTTCTCCCATAGAGGACGAGCCTGGTTCCATGAGAGCGCAACACTGGGGATCTTTGCCATTGTTGCTTCGTCTCTGTTGAGTTTGGTGGCAGCACCAACTGAAGACCAACCAGGTGTCAATGGATCCCCTGGGTAAAACTCTGGGATACCAACTCCCCGGCGTTCAAACGAGTCTGGGAAGTCATCAGTTTCAGAAACAAAGAGAATGCCAGCACACTTGTTTGTCTCTGCAATCAACACCTTTTGACTTGTGGGTAGAGAACCGTATTTCATGAGGCACATTGCACCCTGAGGGTCAACGCCGTTCTTCTTGAGCTGTTCAAAGTCCGAGTGGCGGCCGTAATAAGTGTAAATGAGCCTTCCAGTCGCTTTGGCATCCTTTGAAAGCGGATTGTACTGTTGCGAGACGTCTAGAGTTGTGTCTCCATACTGTATTGTGGTCTTTCCCGGGTAGTTGAGCGTCACTGGGATCTCCTCAGTCTCCACGCCCGAGACACCCAGTGCCTTGAACGCAGCCTCGACGAACTTGGCGGTGGCCAGGTCGCCGGCAGTGCCTGCAATGTGATCGATGGAGCTGATGTACTCGAGATTCTCCTCCATGCTCTTGAGGTCGATGCTTTGCAGCGCAAAGTCCAACAGACGTTCTCTATCACTGAACGTACCGCCGGATCTCGAGCTGTCGTCCGGAAGCAGTCCACTGGACATCATGACGTAGAGCACGAGCCCGACAGCAGCAACGTAGATGAACCTCTTGACAATAAGCGGATTGCCCACCTTGGCCAGAGACGCCTCCCATTTGCGCTGAAGATAGACGTATCCCTCGGCTAGAGGGTCGAGCACGTTGGCTCGCACAGGCTGAACCACTTTTGAAGAGAATGCAGCTCTATAATGCGATACTCGCTCTCTGAACGAGGAGTGTGGCGTATCTTCAAAGCCCATCAGCTCCATTTCCTGTTCCAGCGAGCCACGGACGTCGTCTTCGAGGTCCAACGAGTCGTTCGTGTACGCCGGCGGCTCCGTCGGGAGCTCACCGTATCTCATTATGGTATGTAAATGGTGTAAAATATAGAGAGAGAAGCAGAGACAGAGAGAGACAAGTCTACACACAGCCCATAAAACGTACACACACACGATTACATAATCACTAAGATTCGCGAAAAGAAACAAAAAAAGGGCGTCGCGCATTTCCGAGGGGATAAAACCCTCCGCGAAAATCTCCTGATTCGGGTTGGTGTATATAGCTTCTCTCTCTGGATAGAGCTGAGAGCTCTTCACTTTTGTTCCCATCAACTTTCTTTTGAATTCCCTACAAAAGAAGACATTGTATCACAAAAGGGAAAGACAGGGATTGTCTTTGTGTCATTGTTTCACACTTTGAAAGAGAAACCAACCACACACACACACACACACCCATCACTGCCACAATAGTTATGGCCTCAAGGACGATCCATAACGACAAGGCACGCATTGCCGAGTCCTACAACGAGCTTTACGCCCAGTTCTGCTCGGACGAGGTCAAGGAGGTCGGCAACTACTCCATTAGTCGGCTCATTGGCGAAGGAGCGTTCGGGAAGGTGTACCTCGCAGTGCACCGGCTTACACATACCAAGGTGGTGCTCAAGACCGGAGCCAAGTCGGACCCCAACCTCGTGCGGGAGGTGTTCTACCATCGCCAGTTCAAACATCCACACATTACGCGGCTGTACGAGGTGATCGTCTCTGCGGATCGAATCTGGCTGGTGCTCGAATGGTGTCCGGGAAGAGAACTCTATGACTATGTCATCAGGTCGGGCCGTATCTCCCTTGACGAATGTTCCCGGCTCTTTGCCCAAGTCGTTAGCTCCGTGAACTACGCCCACTCGCTCAACTGCATCCACAGGGACCTCAAACTCGAGAACATTCTCCTTGACAAGAGACGGAACGCCAAACTCAGTGACTTTGGGTTTACCCGAGAATGCGAACATAGATGTCTCTTGGAAACGGTATGTGGGACTACGGTTTACATGGCTCCAGAACTGTTGCAAAAACAAAAGTATGATGGATTCAAGATCGACATCTGGTCCCTCGGTGTTATTTTGTACACAATGGTTTATGGCCAGATGCCCTTTGATGAGGATGACGAAGCAAGAACACAGATCAAGATCATAAACGAGGAACCAACGTATGCTGAAGTTGCAGACCCAACAGTCGTGTCGCTAATTGCCAAGTTGCTGAACAAAGATCCCTCAAAGAGACCTACAACGGAGGAGATACTCCTAGATCCGTTCTTGGAAAGACACGGTGCTCAATTGTTGGATTCATCACAAACTTTGGTAAAGACAATGGCTTCACAAAAGTTCTTCCATTCCAAAATAGAGAAAAATTTGCTAAAGAAGCTCAAATCACTCGGAATCGACATTCATGCCGTCCAGAAAAGTGTCACAAACTACAACTGTGATTCGCTCTCGGGACTCTGGGAACTATTGTTAGAGAAGGAACGCAAAAGGGAAGCCAAGAAGTATAGAGCCCGCTCACGTTCTGTTCTGAGAATTACCGAATCAACATCAAGAAGAGTTTCTCAGTTTATGGAACCCATCACAACGCCAAACTTGTCTAGGGTCGTGTCACGACTATCATCACAATCGGGACAACAACCACAACTCCAAGCTCCACGCTTAGTTACACCACAGACTACAACTCCCGTCGGCGCAAACAGCCTGGATGCTTACTCCATCGACAACCAATCTATTTCGCTCTCTTCGCCCGAAAAGAAGAAGCACAATTTCATTCACAAGTTTACAAAGTTCTGGAAGAGTCACAAAAAGGACGAACCACTCAATTCAGAAATTTCACCAAGAGATAGCCGCAGAGCCTCGAGTTTCAACATTGTGGGTTTACCGTCTTCCAATACAAACAGCATTCCGGAATCCCAAAGCCAGAGCACACTCAAAATACCCAAACCATCGTTTAAACCGCAAACACAGACGCACCAAGTACAAACCAGCTCGCCACTGACACAAGTCCAAGGACTAAACACACCTAACAAGCTCACAATCAACGAACCACGCTCCCCACTCAACCGATCGGCCAATGGCTCATTGAAACGATATCGCCCAGCCTCAATGATTTCACAACAATCAACAGCATCTGTTCTAACAACCATGTCCGACATCTCCTTGAATTCGGATTACACAAACGTGAGTGAAGCACGTCCTCCATTCCTACGAAAACCAAGTTCTGAAGCATCAGTACGTACCACTCGTCGTTCTCTTTCATTAATCTCGAGTAATTCCTCTGCTTCGGATCGTTCATCAAGGAAAGGCTCTCTTTATGACAAGTCAACGTCTTCTTCTTATCGCGTTTTACAACTTTCTATGAGAGGAAGAAGGAATAATGATTCTGTGTTCCCGAAATCATTACAAAGACGCAGAAAGAGTCCATTGGGTATTCCAGCTCGTACTTCTCGTTTCCGCAAGTCCAAAGCACCACCAATTACAGAAGAAGGAGATGAAGAAGAGGAAATAATGGAAGATTTAGAAGCGGATATGGACAATATGGAAATTACAGAGAGTACGAGAAAGAGTTCAGATTTTGAAGATTTGGATGAGGCAAGTGAAAGAGGTAGAAGTATGTGAAGACCCTCTATATTGTTAATAATGATTATTTTGATGTTGTTTCTTTCATTAATTCATATATGCATATAAAAAAATTCCTGTTAAGCCCAAAATTCTATATCCCATTCGTTGTACCAATTAATCAAAGCAAGTCATTCATCATAAGTTCATCATAGCCATACCAGGCTGTCCGGGGACAGCTGATTCAATTATTTTCATTTTCGGGCCAATAGAGACATATTGTCCCGTCATAATATCAACACCAAGTTCATCACCAGGTTTGAAACGGATTCCTTGGAGTTCAGAGATTTTCAAGAACTGAGGAGCTCTTTTCAGATTATCCCATATCTCCTTGACAGAGTCAACCTCTTTGAAGTTCAGCTCCCTGTTTAGAACAACGGATGCTGGTTCCTTCTCTAGTCTGTGTATCAGATGAGTGATGAAAGGCATGGCTCTTGCCATATCTGAGCCCACACGTGATTTCAAAACTTCGAGATTACCAAGCTGATTATCTTCAAACAGCTCTCTTGCCAAAAAGACGTACTTCTCCTGCCATTCAGGGAAGGATTCAGCAATGTAAATTATCACCTTAACAGGCTTTGATGGATCCACCTCTGCCTTCCCTTTCTTCTTTTTCATCTTTATTCCTTCCAAATCCCGAACAGTTCGAATGAGATTTCTGACATACTTCAAAGATCCAGAAACCGAAGAATCGACCTCCTTATGAGCCCGTGGAAACAGAGCATCATGTACTGTAGATCCCTTATTCAATATCTTCCTCCAAATAAACTCAGAAAAGTGAGGTGTGATTGGCGCCAACAACAATGCCTGTGTCTCAATGTACTTTATCACCAAATCACGATGCATCGGCTCATCAGAAGCTTCTCTGTAAAAATCTCTTGCATACTGGAAATCAAAAAACCCAGACTTCAAAGCAGCCTTATAGTTAGTCTCCTCATAGTTCTTATACGTCTCCTCCATCAATTCATTCATCTCGTTGTCAAACGCTTTTTCCAAGAACCCGATTTTGCCAGTTCCCAATCTGGGCAAGTTCCTCATAATCTCTTCACACCATTCTTTCAATGTATGTAATCTCAAAACTGCAGAATTCGCCGTAGTTTCCTCAAAATTGGCATCGACAAGCGTATCTCCAGCATTGGCCAACGCTATGCGACTTGCATCTGCACCATATTTCTCCACAACATCCTTCAATGTCATAAAGTTCCCCGTGGATTTGGACATCTTGTTGTTGTTCAACAGGAGGTGCCCATTAACACGAATCCCCGCTGGCCAGTGTGTACGTGGGAAGATGGCAGTATGGATATATAGGAAGAATGTCAAATGATTTGGAATGAGGTCCTTCCCTGAAATTGAAACGTCAAGAGGATAAAAGTATTCAAATTCGTGTCTCATGAGTTTCAATAGGTGTTCAGGGATGTCTGTGATGATCCGGGAGTAGCCCCTTCTTAAGAAGATGTAGTCAAATACATCACCGGTCATCTGTTCAGCACGAATCCCCAGGGGCCCTGTTTCTTTCCCATAGAAGTCTGAATGCAGAAAATGAGCAATGGTGTAGTAAGCCTGATAGATTGTAGAATCTGACAATGACTCCACAATCAAGCTCTCATCCCAGGGAAGTCTTGAGCCAAGACCATAAGAACGACAAACAGCCCAATTCTTCAACCACTCGAGAACTCCTTCAAATGCATTTCGGGTGATTGAGTTCATTGTTTCCATAGAATCCAACGCTTCTTGAACCATGGCTTTCCACTCCTCTTCACCGTAGTCGACATACCACTGATCCTCAAGAGAAACGACACAGCTATCACCAGAACGGGAAATAACTGGGGACTCTGGCTCAGAGTACACAAATGCATCACCAGAGGCGATCAGGTCGGCTTTGACCTGTGGCTTGGCAACCTCAACCTTCTCGCCCTTGTACTTACCAAGCTTCATCACACCGTTATAGAAGCCCTCCTTGTAAGCAGCCTCCTTGGCCTTGGCAAGCTGGACAGAGTCCTTAGGAGACTGAATCTTGAGCTCCTTACACAAGTACTCGGCACAGGCATCACCGTACTTCTCGGTGTCGATGATAGGAACGAGGTCCTTGACCCACTCCTTCTGGATCCCGTAGTACTCAGGCTTGTTCTGGAGGTCCTTAGTGGTGATAAAGTCATCTGGGGAGTCGGATGGAACACAGGTCACGACACCAGTACCCTTTGTTGCCAGCACCGTCTCCATAGGAAGGACTCTGAGGTCCTCCTGGATCGCGAGAGGGGCCTTGATCTTGGACCCAACCAACTGCTTACCGTTCACAGTGGCAGTTGCCTTGTACATTCCACGTTCTGGAGTGATCTTCTGGTAGCACATGTTCTTGTAGGCACGCTCGGTGGTGATGTAGTACTCCTTACCGTTGTCGAAAATGCCGTAGTCGATCTTAGGGGACACAAAACAACACGTCTGACCGTACATGGTCTCAGGTCTGAGTGTAGCGGCAACAAGGTACACAGGCTTGGATTTATCGAGTGGCTCGGCGACAGATGGGTCGGCGAACTCGGTGATCTGGATCTTGATACCAGTGTACTCCTGAGGCGTCACACCCTCACCGGACTGTCTGTCGTGGTCCATACATGGCTGGCCATCCTTCTCGGAGTAGATGGTATATCTCTCACCGAACTTGATTCTGCCAATGTCTTTGAGTCTCTGGATCTGCCATCTCACAAACTGGTCGTAGTATGGGTTCATGTCGGTGGTGATCATGGAACGACGCCAGTCGATACGGGCTCCGAATTTGTCACAGTCTCTCTGGCAGAGAGGTGGGAAGTACTCGAGCCAGTAGTATGGGTCGGCGAACTTGTAGAGCTCATCTCTTGCGATGCCGAGCTGGAGCATGATCTCGAACTGGTACTTACCACGGCCCTGTTTGGCAGCGGCCTTGGTCTTCTTACCCTTGAACTTTCCGTCCTGGGCCTTCTGCTGTTCCTGCTCCTTTGGCTTCTCCTCCTCCTCTTCCTCCTCGGCCGGGACATTGGAGTAGTCCTTGCCGAACATCTCAGCCTCACGCACCAACTTGTCGGCACAGGCCTTGATAGGCATACCAGTACAGTGGAAACCCAATGGGAAGAGGGCTCTCTTACCTCTCATTCTCTCGAAACCGACGGAGAACTCAACCTTGGACAAGGTGAAGCAGTGGCCCGCGTGGAGAACACCATTCATGTATGGGTAGGCCATCGATGACATGAACTTTGGATACTTCTCGTGGAGCTCCTTGATGGTGTCATCGGAAACAGGGGCATCGACTTCAAAAACACGCTCTTCCGCCCAAAGACGTTGGTAATTCTCCTCAATTGCCACCAAAGCTTCACGTCTAGAGGTCTGTTCATCACCTGTTAGTATTTGTCCAAAGAGATCATCCAGAATAAGAAAACAAGGGTATCCTCATGATCAGGCTCATCTCATCTTCCTACAACCTCTAAGATCCCAGGAAAAAGACCACTCACATTCTCAGGCGCTGGTTTGCCACCTGATGCTCTCACAGCGCCTCCAGATTCGCTCATCACGATGATAGTCCTGGTGATATAGACGCGTTTCCAGCACAACTTCACGCGCTTACCTTTCAGATCTCGCGGATGCTGCCCCATACACTTCAACAGACGCTACAAGCACAGATAAAGCAAATGAACCGTTTTTTATACACAAATGGCTAGGCAACCTGATCCGCACAGTCTAAAATGATCAGGGCTTCTAAATGTTCTCCATCAACAAACCTGGCTGGCCTGGAACAGCAGCTTCGATGATCTTACCGGTGATCGTGATAGGAACATCTGCACCGGTGAACACGTCCTTACCGTCTCTCGAGCCGTTAGGGAACGAGACGACCTGGATCTCCTCCACCTTGATGACGGAGGCAGCGCGCTTGATGTTCTCAATGGCAGTCTTGACGGTGTCAATCTCGGAGAAGTTGAGTTCTCTGTTGAAGACAACGGTTGGTGACTCCTTGGTCAAACGCTGCTTCAGGTTGGAGATGAATGGCATGGCACGCTTCATGTCCTTACCGACAGCTTCCTTAATGGCCTTGTTGTCCTCCAAGGTGTGCTTCTCGAACAAGCCACGCACAAGCTCAATATAGCTGTTCTGCCACTCTGGGAAGGACTCGGAGATGAAGATAGTCAACTTGACCGGCTTGGACTGGTCCAAGTCGGCTGGCTTACCACCCTTCTTCTTCTTGAGCAAAGAGCCTTCAGTCTCACGAATAGAACGAGCCAAGTTACGAACGTAATCCAAAGCTTCTGTGAGAGAGTTGTCCACCTCCTTGGTAGCCCTTGGGAACTTGGCATCCTGGACAGTGGTACTGTTGCCCAGAACCTCTCTCCAGATGTATTCGGCAAAGTGTGGAGCCACTGGGGCCAACATCAGAGCTTGGGACTCAATGTAACGGAGGATCAAGTCCTTGTGCATGGCAATAGAAGACTCACGGTAGTAGTCACGAGACGTCTGGAAGTCGAACAAACCAGTCTTCAAGGCGGCCTTGTAGTTGGTGTCATCGTAATGCTGATACGTCTGCTCAACGAGCAAGTTCATCTCGTTCTCGAAGGCCAAGTCGAAGAAGTCAAACTCCCCAGACTTGAAGGTGTCGATGTTCTTGACTGCATCCTCAGCCCACTCCTTCAAAGTTGTCAAACGCAAGATGGCAGCGTTAGCACTGGACTCCTCGAAGTTAGCATCCTCAACTGTGTCACCAGCGTCGGCCAAAGCAATACGGGAAGCATCAGCACCGAACTTGTCGACAATCTGTTCCAAAGTCATGAAGTTACCTGTGGACTTGGACATCTTGTTGTTGTTGAGCAGCAAGTGGCCGTTAACACGAATACCAGCTGGCCAGAAATTCGTTGGGAAGATGGCAGTATGTGTGTAGATGAAGAAGGTCAGATGGTTTGGAATCAAGTCCTTACCAGAGATGGAAACATCCAATGGGTAGAAGTACTCAAACTCTCTTCTCATAACCTGGAGAGCTTCAAGAGGGATATCAGTCTCGATGTTCTCCTTACGCAGGAAAATGTAGTCGAAGACATCAGCAGTCATCTGCTCTGGCTTGATACCGAACTTACCTGGCTTCTCACCATAGAAGTCAGTGTGCAAGATCTGAGAAATGGTGTAATAGGCCTGGTAGATAGTGGAGTCAGAGAGGGACTCAACGAGGTACTTTTCATCCCATGGCAACTTGGTACCCAATCCGTAAGTACGGCAGACAGCCCAGTTCTTCAACCAGTCCAAGACACCCTCAAAGGCGTTTCTGGTCTCGGTAGTGAAGGTGTTCATATTTTTCAAAGCCTCGAAAGCCTGAGACTTCCACTCCTCTTCACCGTAGTCGACATACCACTGATCCTCAAGAGAAACGACACAGCTATCACCAGAACGGGAAATAACTGGGGACTCTGGCTCAGAGTACACAAATGCATCACCAGAGGCGATCAGGTCGGCTTTGACCTGTGGCTTGGCAACCTCAACCTTCTCGCCCTTGTACTTACCAAGCTTCATCACACCGTTATAGAAGCCCTCCTTGTAAGCAGCCTCCTTGGCCTTGGCAAGCTGGACAGAGTCCTTAGGAGACTGAATCTTGAGCTCCTTACACAAGTACTCGGCACAGGCATCACCGTACTTCTCGGTGTCGATGATAGGAACGAGGTCCTTGACCCACTCCTTCTGGATCCCGTAGTACTCAGGCTTGTTCTGGAGGTCCTTAGTGGTGATAAAGTCATCTGGGGAGTCGGATGGAACACAGGTCACGACACCAGTACCCTTTGTTGCCAGCACCGTCTCCATAGGAAGGACTCTGAGGTCCTCCTGGATCGCGAGAGGGGCCTTGATCTTGGACCCAACCAACTGCTTACCGTTCACAGTGGCAGTTGCCTTGTACATTCCACGTTCTGGAGTGATCTTCTGGTAGCACATGTTCTTGTAGGCACGCTCGGTGGTGATGTAGTACTCCTTACCGTTGTCGAAAATGCCGTAGTCGATCTTAGGGGACACAAAACAACACGTCTGACCGTACATGGTCTCAGGTCTGAGTGTAGCGGCAACAAGGTACACAGGCTTGGATTTATCGAGTGGCTCGGCGACAGATGGGTCGGCGAACTCGGTGATCTGGATCTTGATACCAGTGTACTCCTGAGGCGTCACACCCTCACCGGACTGTCTGTCGTGGTCCATACATGGCTGGCCATCCTTCTCGGAGTAGATGGTATATCTCTCACCGAACTTGATTCTGCCAATGTCTTTGAGTCTCTGGATCTGCCATCTCACAAACTGGTCGTAGTATGGGTTCATGTCGGTGGTGATCATGGAACGACGCCAGTCGATACGGGCTCCGAATTTGTCACAGTCTCTCTGGCAGAGAGGTGGGAAGTACTCGAGCCAGTAGTATGGGTCGGCGAACTTGTAGAGCTCATCTCTTGCGATGCCGAGCTGGAGCATGATCTCGAACTGGTACTTACCACGGCCCTGTTTGGCAGCGGCCTTGGTCTTCTTACCCTTGAACTTTCCGTCCTGGGCCTTCTGCTGTTCCTGCTCCTTTGGCTTCTCCTCCTCCTCTTCCTCCTCGGCCGGGACATTGGAGTAGTCCTTGCCGAACATCTCAGCCTCACGCACCAACTTGTCGGCACAGGCCTTGATAGGCATACCAGTACAGTGGAAACCCAATGGGAAGAGGGCTCTCTTACCTCTCATTCTCTCGAAACCGACGGAGAACTCAACCTTGGACAAGGTGAAGCAGTGGCCCGCGTGGAGAACACCATTCATGTATGGGTAGGCCATCGATGACATGAACTTTGGATACTTCTCGTGGAGCTCATCTGCACTGATCTCGACCTTCTCCTCTTCAAGAGTAGGTGCGTCAAGTTCGAAAACTTTCTCATCAGCCCAGATCTTCTGGTACTTCTTCTCAATCTCGATGAGAGCGTCTCTTCTCGAGGTCTACGCAGAAATGTTAGTACGTAACTCGTTCGGGGGTGGGGGGGGGGAAGAGCCGGGCGGCTAACTTACGTTCTCGAGCACGATGGTCTTAGCTTCAGCCATTTGAGCAAATTTCAATAGCAAGATGTTTCAACGACGAAGACTTCGAGTTTCAGGAGATACTTTTAAGCGAGAGCTTCTCGTGATGACGGCGGCTAATTTCTGACCAGAGTCGCGCTTTTGTGATTTTTTCATCTCAGCCGGGTAACCTTCGATTAATAAGCGATGATCACCAGATTGTTATGGCCAGCATATGACCCTGAAGCATTGTTATTTTGTAACCCCGTTAGAATATTTTGGACCTGTTTCTTTAGCGACCAATGCCTCGTGTTCCAAGGACAGTGAGTGGTGCTGTCCGCACTTTCGCTTACTTCATGACCAGTGGGACTCATTACCTCCTCAAAGGCGTGGACTACCTCTCCCTGTACGGTGAAGAGCCCAGTGCTATTGAGCAGGTGTATGCCATCTTCATGAATGTACTCGAATATGACGAAGAAGGGAATTTGACGAATCTAAAGTATGCCGAGAAGAGAGCGACCGACTATCTGAGAAGTTACTGCAATGGCGAACCAGTGGATCCGCCCTATGAGGACTGGGAAACCGCTCTTTATTGAGTACATGAACGAACTGCATGGATCTTGCTTCTGATCACTGCTCTTCTGAGATCTCTTCCAAGCAGCCTTAGCTCATCAGCTGGCATAAGCTCACCACCATATGGCTTGAACATAGACAGATCCTTTTTCAACCAAGAACGATCCACCTTCTTCTCTGAATGGAGGTTGTAATATCTCACGGACCGTTGGAGGACTTCGATCTCTGAGATGAGCGATGCTTTATCCGCATTCTGTTTCTGCTCAAGCAATGATTCAAATTGTGTGTTGTATAAGATGTTGTTGTTCCTCAGACGGTGAAGTTCTGCCCCCATCCTGTTATTCTCTTGGACGAGTTCTGCCACACGTGCATCCAGGGTAGTGTTAGTTTCCGTGAGACTCTCAAGCTGAGTTCTGTAGTTCTTGACCAGGACTTCTGTATCTCGAAGATGTTGCATTCGATCCTCGAGAACCTGATTTGTAGACATCATCTCTTCCAGTAGTGTAGACTTCTCATCAAGGCTTGACTGGATAGAAGTCAGCTTCAACTTCAGCTCTTCTGCATCCTGTGACATAATATAGTCATCCTCATGAGGTGTATGAGTTACCTTCCAGTTTGGCTCATCCCCCGGAAGGCCTTCGAAAACGTCGATCAAGACGTTGAGCTCCTTCATAAGCGAAACATTCCCCGATTCGAACTCAATGCTTGTGAGATATGAAAGAACACTCTCTGTGAATTTCATAATGCTGGAGCCCAGATTAGGAATCTCGTACCCGCTAAGTTCATTCGAGTTCTTCTCTTCATCTTCAAGTCTCTTTACGACTGCTTCAACCCAATTCAATCTCGACAAGCTTAGCTGATACAACTTCGTCGTTAGTGGAGACAGTTCGGTACTCTTCTTGAATGATGTCGCGCTCAACTTAGAGACCACCAACTGAACTGTTCTGCAGCACAGTTCGTATTTCTTGGACTCACATAGCAGTTGTAGTCTTCCCTTGTAGGGCGAGTGGATGGCATCAATAGCAATACGAAGTTTGGCTGCTAACTCTGATGAGTCTGGCAGCTCTCTAAGTTCCGATTCCTTAATATGATGAACGAATTCTTGAGTGATAGACTCAAGATCTCGGAAGTCAAACTGTGCATCTTGACCGGTGATTTTACGTGACAGATGGTTCAAGAGGATACTGAATTGGAGAAGTTGGAACTTGACTTTGCAACCGAGAATATCGAGGAATAAATCATCTGTTGTGATCTGGACACTCTGAGCAAGAACATCATATACCTTGGAAAACTTCTCAATGGTGCAACCAATTCTGTGATTCTTGATCAATGTGGAGTTTGTGGAACCTAGCTTGAGTAACTTCTCCCTCATCTCCACTTCCAGATCCAACAGTTTCAAATCCACTTCTAAACCCAGCTTTTCTCTTGCCAAATTAGAAGCCGTGTGCTTATACTCCTCGAACTTCTTGTAGTCAAAGGTCACTTCCCTGTCATTCTGCTTCTTCATTTCCAGCAATGTTGCGTTGAGATCAAAGTTTTTCTTCTCCAAAGTATTGATCAGGTTTTGTTTCTCATCAATAATCCCTTCCAAAGATGTTATGTTCTCCTGAAGTTCAGCTTCGGTGTCAATGTGTAACAGCTCAAGATCAGCCTCATCCTGTCTTAGGTCTTCGAGTTCCTTGATCTTTCTCTCCGCATGGGCGAGCTTCTCCTTTGTCTTCAGGTGACTCTGGATGACATCTTTTGGAATCTGCGTGTTCCTGTTGGCATCAATCAGAGCTTTCTCGAGCTGTTGTTGTAGATCATCGGTGTGGTCTCTCAACTTTAAGAGTGCCTCTTCAAGCATCGTGTTCCTCTTCGCAAGATCATTCTGACTAGGCGCATCAAAGTCACCTGAGAGTTGTAGTTCTTCCTTCAGAATCTTGAGCTCTTCATTTAACTCTGCGTTCTTTTGTTTTAGGACTTCAATATCCTGACGCAGAATCTCATTTTGTTCTTCGGCTGTCTCTTTGTCAATTGCAGCGACCTCTAGATCTTCTTCCAGTTTCGCCGATTTGATGATAGCAGCACCTTTTTGATCCTCCAGAGTCTCCATGTTTGCTTTTAACACCTCAATTTCGGAACGCATCAGATGTAGCTTATCTTGAAGTCTCGTCACAATAGTTTTAAGTCGTTGCGTTTCATCGTCACTCCCCGGAGGGGCCATCGATGCCCTTGATACGCTTCTTGGCTCTTTTTGTTCACTTGAAGCGGGTGAAGTTGTTGATTTGGAGACACTCCTCACTTGATGCCCCATGGATGCTCTGGAGCTCACTCTGGTACCTTCTCCCATTGAACTTCTTGACACGCTCCTTGTTCCATTTCTTGATGGATTCCTGCTGATTCCCGTACTCGTTTGGCGTCGTTTTTTGGGATCCAGCAATTTGGACTCAAATGGAACCAGCATAGGCTCTCTTACGAAGATTCCATGTGCTTCAGGACACTCAAAGTACCTTATACCTTGAACACTTCCATCGTTCTTGCCTCCTCCGTCATCCAACTCGACTCCGCACCAAATTCCACCCGAAAACTCGGTGGCACCGACAAATCGGACTGTTCCAAGGAGGTCCTTGAACAATACTCGATCGCCAACAGCAATCATGGTAAAGCTTTAAATCCTATTAAGGTATTTAAGATGCTTTTTTATTGTTGTTTTAGACCTTATTTGTTTACTTTTCGGTTAGGAAGCCCTGTTCTTTCGCGAATTTTGAGTACGCGACTGTTTTGTGGAAATCACACACAAACTCTTTCTATTGACGTGTATCATCATCTCCAGAAGCTCATTGGACGCGTTTTCAGACTGATCCGACTTGTTTTTCCAGACATATACACATCTTGTTCTTGAAAAAACCTCCAGTGATGTCTCTTCCACGCCCCCGCAGAACACATGCGATCGACCAGACGCGTACCCCATCGCAGCTCAAGAAGGAACTGTTAGAAGAGCAGAAGCAGGAAATCCGTGAGGCCTTCAATCTCTTTGACATGAACAATGATGGATACTTGGACTACCATGAGCTGAAAGTGGCGATCCGCGCGCTTGGATTTGACTACTCAAAGCAGGAAGTGCTCGAACTCATTAGAGAGTATGACCGTGATGACAGAAACCAGATGCACTACGAGGACTTCTTTGCAGTCAGTGAGTATTGAATCCACCTGATTATTGCACATATCGTATACTAACACTAGATCCAGTGGGGGAGAAGGTGCTGAACAGAGATCCATTGGAGGAGATTCGTCGCGCGTTCAGACTCTTTGACGACGACAGCACAGGAAAGATCTCCATCAGAAACCTTCGAAGAGTGGCCAAAGAGCTTGGAGAGAACCTTACAGATGAGGAACTCAGAGCCATGATCGATGAGTTTGACCTTGACAATGACGGTGAGAGTAAGTCAATCCTTGATCTGCTTCCATTGAACGAGTACTAACATCTAACAGTCAACGAAGAGGAGTTCATCGCCATCTGCACTGACAATTGAACTGTCAATAACTCTATGGACTCGCTAAAAGCTGTACTACAGCATCTTTCACCAGACAAAAAGACCCCCGTTTACCTTTGAGTGACTGTACCCATAACAATCCCAATTTGTTCGTTCTATGCTATTTTGGAGTACACCTATGTATTTTTATTGATGATTAAATGTTTAATTCTGCTTAAAAATTCGTTGTGACTATGCAAAAATTTGTTAGTAAAAGAACCAAAAAGAAGACACAAAAACAGGACCACATTGAAGTGCCCCTACCAAACACCCCAACACCAACACCAGTACTTAATTTTTTTTACCGCCCAGGTCGTCGAAAGCTAACAAAGCATCTTTCCCTCCATCTAAACTCTTTTGTTTGGAACAGAAACCATGTCTTACCTCACAAAAGCCGGTGCCCGTTTCCGCATCAACTTCGACCGTATACCGAAGCATCGTCTGCCGTACTTTGTTAAGTTGCAGGAGCAGACGCAGCCAGCGTTCATCCGTTCACAGATGGAAGTTGACCTTCATAAAGACGGGAAAGTCCCATCGGATCCAAAGAAGCTCAAATACATGGTTGGAGACCGCGTGTTGATCATAAAGGGTCCAAAGACCGGCAACATCTGCAAGGTGAGTCGTCATGTGGAGTATGGGGGATACATCCTCGATGAGAATGGACCATCAACTAGTGTTGTTGTGCCGAAGCAGTTCTGGACTGAGGGCCAGAGAAGTCACGTTGTGACGTTCCCAAAGGCTGTGTCTGGCGACAATATCAGACTTGTGGCGGAGATTGAGGATCCAGAGACACAAGAGGTGAAGAACGTTGCCGTTGACAACTTGGAGTTCCGTGGAGAGTACTTTGATGAGGACTACCAGAAGCTTATGCCATACCGTACAGTGTACGGTGAGCCAGACATGGTTATCCCATGGCCAAGACCGGAAGTCGCAGAGGATGGTCCTCTCAGTACGGAAGTTGGCAACGTGCGTGAAAGATCGTTCTTTGTGGAGAGTGTGATCAGAAGTGATATTCCAGCAGATGCCATGGACTCGATCAGAAACCCGTACTCCAAGTGGAGACGTGGAAAACTCACAAAGACAGAGGTGAGAAAGCTGACACCACCGGAGATGCCTCTCACGGAGACGAAGAAGGCATACCTGGCGGAGAGGGCGGAGAAGAAGGAGCTGCCAAAGGTGAACATCACCGAGGAGATGAAGGAGTACCTGGGCAAGAAGATCCGCGAGAACGAGCTGCTCAGGCTGGAGCAGTTGGAGAGGCTCCAGCAGTTGTAAATTTGCAGTCTGTCCGACTTGTACATAAATCCAAGGGGTTGATGAGTAAACGAACCATACGAATAGTTAAAGGTGTAGATCTATTATTACTGTGTTACCATACTGACCACAGCTAACGCCAAAATTGCCCAATAGGGCGACAAGACAAACCAGGTGAATGTTCTGTGTTGATCTTCTTCCCTTCCAATTCAGACATCTTATGAAGCACCCCACGTACAATGGAAGACGCTGAACACATCACCGGTGCTGCTAACACACGGGATGAGCCCACATCGCCTGTGAGAGTTCCGGAAGTGAAATTTGCGAACGTAAGCGAGGGATCTGTTGCTTATGCCGGTCTCAATTCTTCTACAACATATCATGGGAAATTGCAGAAAGATAAATCAACTACTGAAGGACCACAAAACAAACTTTAGAATACTCTTGGAGGAGGGCAGAGGAGGTCTGAGTGAGAGCCAGCCTGAAGATGTTCGGGAATCTTGCAACGGAAGATGACAACAGACGGTTGTTCGGAGAGGAGGGCGTCTATAATCAATTCTCATTGGATTTTTGTCACCTTAAGTGATGAATCTATAAACCTTTTTTAAGCTTTGAACGTCCAGAGATCAGACAACTCATCCGTGACGCATCGGGCTCACATCCAAAACTTTGATCATCAGGGACATGGGTCCCACCAAAGCCAGCCAGCAGCCTTGACAACACAGCCCATATAACCACTCTGTTGAGCATCGACTTCTAGAAGCCCAAAACAATACACCAAAAGATACACAATTAGCTATAGATGACCATTCTGTGGTCCTCTTTCGACATTCTTATGTTTATTCGGACTGAAAGGTCTCACCAGGTGACGCGTAAATCTGCACGCGTCTGTCCATACCGTTGACGCGTCTTGTTTTGTTTTCGTGGGAATTTTAGATCCTACTTACTTAAAGGAGATTATCTGGATATTATAGTAAGTTGTGGGCTGTTGTATACATGATCACTGAGGACTATTAGTGCTCATATATATAGAGGGTTTAGAGGAATCAACCATGTACGTTATTAGCCTCATACTGAAGATGTTCATTCTGTTGAGATCTCTTAGACAGAAGTGCAGATCGACATCCTTGCCTACGTTGTTTATCTCTCATTCCCAGATATATAAATGGGGGGCATGGCCACGCCTCGGGTCTCCCGCCTGACTAGTCTCCAACGAGAATGAGTACGCGCAGAGGTTTATATCAGCACACACAACCCATGTCCATCCGAGGGACGATATCACATAAACTGCTGGGTCCGCCAGGGAAGGACAACTGGGGGAAACAGCCCGAGTTGGAGCGCGCACTGGCGGCGATTGAGGCAATTCAGGAGGCATCCACGCATTATAGAAGTGGGAGTGAAGGCCAAGAGCTGGATCGGGCGTTTAGTGAAGAGTTGAGTAACCTGAGATCTCAGTTCCAGAAGGTGAGGGCAGCTTCGGGTTCCCATCGCGTGAGCCGCCGGGTGGCGAGTGAAGAGTCTCGCACATCAACATCATCGGAAAGCCCAGTGTCACCCAGCAGCAGTCTGCTTGCCCGTGGTTATACGTTGAAAAGCCGAGACGATGAGAAGAAGAAAGAGTACGAGCTGCCACTGGAGTTCCTGGAAGGCCTCGACCGCATGATGAAGACGATTCTGTGACGTTTCAAGGACAATAATGATGAATGGAAGTTTAATTAATGATATCGTGATTTTGTTTTAAAAGAAAAAGGGGAAGACGCCGCTAAAATTTGCCGTTAAGAAGAAATCACCGCCAAAAAAAAGAAAAGTGTGGGGTAAACAAAGGCCAAGAAGCAATGCGCCGCACATGACTAGCTGCTATAAAAAGCCCTTTAAAAGATCATTTTTTCTTTCTTTTATTTCGGATCTCGCTTCATCAACAAGGAAATGCCGTCTTCGACGATCCTCCGCCAGCCGCTTTCTGCTGAGTTCGTTCCCTCTCTGCCGCCCAGCGGGATCACCACGCCAGTGGCCTCGCTGAACTCCAGCCACATCCTTTCCCCGGCGGTTAACAGAGGGCTGAGCTACTCCTTCATCAACACAGACTTCATCGATGACCACGCCACAGAGCGCCCTTCGAGCGTTGCCTTCCGCAACTTGACCTCCACTCCACGCTCCACAAACCCGGTCTCCCTGCCAAAGTCGCTGCCCATCGACTGGAAGCTGTTCAACAAGCAGTATGAGCTACAGCAACGTCGCAAACAGGCTCGTTTAAAGCGCAAGCATGATGAGCTAGAGAACAATTTTGAGAACTTGCCATACCCCGTGATTGACTTCATTGCAGACTGTGTCGAATCGCAGAACGATCTCATCAACTTGAGTCTGACATGCAAATTCTTCAACAAGATGATCAACATGAGGCTCTACACCAAGATCATCTTCGTTGACAACATCAACGACAAGTGCATGCACTATGATGGGGAATACACGCTGTGTGATGCAAACAACTATCCGAAGTTCCTTGCCTCCCTACACTCCAACGAGCAACTCATCCCACTCATCAAGGAGATCATCATTGACACATCCTCGAACAACTCTAGTTATGATGCGCTATGTTCGGACATCTACTCTGCATTGTATGATCTGTTCCTCACTACAAACAACAACTTGAGAGTCTTGGAGAATTTGGATTTCAGCAATTTGAAGAAGTTCAATTCACTCATCCGCTACAACACGGATCATTTGATCAAGCACAACTACAACAAGTACACATACTACTATCCATCTTCTGAGAACATGGAGGACTTGGTGCGTAAGGATTTACTACAATTGAAAAACTTCCAGTTGTTGGATCTCAACGATTTGAACAAGTTGCCAGCGTCAACGTGTACGGTATCTGTTGTGATGGAGCATGAATTTATGTTGCATGACCCTTTCCAGCTCGGTTTTGCCGGTTATACGATTCTTGAGAACTTGACAACACTCAAGTTACATACAGCCGTTGCATTTGAAGGGTTCGTGGCCGAGTTGTATCGCAAACACACAGAGCCGTCCAACATAATAGTCAAGAGATTGGACAAGATCCGCTCGTTGAGTTTTGCCACTATTCATCGTCAGGATGATCACAACCACACCTCGATGCTTTCTTTCCACAAACTTGACACCATTTTTGATTTGGGAAGAATTGAAGAGTTGGAGATCAAAAGTAAATGTTTGGAAAAGGTTACTTGTAACACATGCATGCTTCAATTCATGTTGGAGTGGCACAATGAGTTGAACGTGTATCACAAGTCCAATTTGAAGAAGCTCTCAGTGATCTCGCTGCCTCCTAACACAAACCAAAATGTGAACATCCAATGGGACAGCATCTTCGGAAATGCAGACTTCCTCAAGAAGTTTGGTGAGAACCTTTGTTTCTTCTTTGTGAACTTGACTGACTTCCCCTTTGTTCCGATTTTTGAAAAAACCGCTGCCCTTGAAGTTCAAGACCACATGAAGCTTCCTATTAACGAGACCATCCTCCGTCTTCGCAAGGATATGTATTCAAATATCCTTTCCTCTTTTGCCAATCTCGAACACTGTGTGATCCCTGATTTCTTCTACAACTGGCTCGTATATAACGAGATCACTGATCTCAGCTCAGATGACCATTTGAACTATCTCAACTATCTCGACGCATGCCATTGTTCCTCCTGCAGTGAAGCACGTGGGTTGTTCAAGAAGTATGCACTCCAGCATCAATTTAAAGATTTCAAGCATCGTTTCGAATCAAATCTCCAATATCGCCACTTTCAAGGTTCAGAATCGGTGAGATATAACAAGTTGAACGACAATCCAGATTCTTATCGGATTTTATACAACTACATCCTTCGTGAACTCAAAGCCCGCATTCCGTTGAAACAAGTTAACAAGGCACAATCTGCACTTGACTACGATAAGTTGGTTCCACATGTTCGTTCCAAGTATCCGGTAATTCCAAGTGAAGAGTTCTCCCTAATCACAAAGCTGATGACACATGCATTGAGACCAGAATTGCAGAGAATCGTTGATGAGTTGCCAAGAGTCAAGAAGATCAATTTGGGTGGTGTGTTGTTCAAGTGCTACGAATTGGAGAAGGACAAAGTGAGGGTGCATGGTGTGTATGATGAGTTTGATGAGGTGTTTAAGAGACGTGCTTAATGTATTGTATTGTCGCTTATCATTCTGTATATTTGCGTAGATTGATAAGTTGCACGAGAGCAACAAAATAAAAAAAAATGCCAGGGATATAATCTATGACGTGGTGCCAGCAAACACTAACAAGAAAAGGAAAATTCCGCCAAAAGCCGCTTCATATCGGAGAACGCGGCTTCGGCGATACTCGGCAGCTGTCAAAAAACAAAACTTTTTTGTGTCCAGGGTTTGTCAGAAAAAGTGAAGGGGTTCTTTTCTTTTGTGCAACATCGGGTCGTTAAACGTAGACAATAATAGCAGTATAATGCTGGAATTTCACAGTAGAAGAAGAGCCACAGAGCCACCGGGTATCTTTACAAAAAAAAAGCCACGCCACACAACAACATGTCTAGCACGGCTTTTACCAAAAGGCGCAGTTAAGGGCACTTCTTAGTCAGCATTTAGTCATCAGGGCATATGTTCCTTTGATCCTCGGCTGAAACATACCTCGGCAGAAAAAAATAGCTATATAAGAAGAAAGGGGTGTCTCTGGTGTTTTTTCAACATGCAGAGAGATGAGCTTTTGAGTCAGATATGCCTGAAGACTTTGGAGAAGCTGAGCTGAGAGCTGAAGAGCTCCAACAACAACAACAACAACACCACCACCAATCGACCCACTCACTCGCCACGAACTATGAGAGCGCCCAATCGCATGTTTCAGAAACAGACGATGTCCAGTCAATTGAGACGTTGAGCCCGGGGACAGCTGCTGATGAGTTGGGCCTCACAGTGACACGTACGCTGTCCCAGGCCAGATCGGTGCGCTCCTTTGAGGACCCGCACTCCATCTACGGCCCACCCATCACAGCTGGGCCAGACCAGGACTTCCACCTGGCGCTGCAACGAACAATGTCTCGTAAGTCGCTGCTATCTCAGAACCACATTGCCCCTGTTGAGGAGGACGGCATAAACCCAATGGCCCTGGACTGGGACGGCCCAGCGGACAGAGACAATCCGAAGAACTGGCCACACTGGAAGCGCTGGGGAGCCACAATGGTCACTGCAGGGATCTGTCTCGTCGTGACGTTTGGTTCGTCTCTCTACGTGTGTGGTGTGCCTGATATTGTGGTGGAGATGGGTGTTTCCCAGGAGCTTGCCATCTCTGGATTGACTTTTTACTTGCTTGGACTGGCATTTGGCCCTGCCATTGCTGCCCCAGTTTCGGAGTTGTTTGGTAGAAGAGTGGTGTACATCACTTCGCTCCCGATCTCGATGCTCTTCACAATGGGTGTTGGCCTTTCGTCCACCATTCGCTCTATTCTCGTGCTTCGTTTCTTTGCTGGGCTGTTTGCATCCCCTGCTATGGCTATTGCCGGTGGCACAATCGCAGATATTTGGGAGCTCGAGATGATGGGTCTTGCCATGGCTGGGTTCTGTCTGGCTCCATTCATGGGTCCCGTTCTTGGCCCAGTCATTGGTGGCTTCGTTGCTGAGAAGAAGGGCTGGAAGTGGACAATGTGGGTCAACCTGATGATGGCTGGCCTTGTGCTTGTCCCTGTGCTTTTGACCCCAGAAACGTACAAGCCTACGATTCTTAAACACAGAGCCCACAAGAGAGGCATCAAACTCGCCAAACCTACCACTTCTGGTCTCGACTTTATGAAGATGATGTTCACCGTGACACTCATGACTCCTCTCAAGATGCTTGTTGTTGAGCCTATTGTGATGGTGTTCTCCGTGTACATTGCCTTTGTGTTTGCCGTGCTCTTTGGATTCTTCGAGGCATACCCGCTCATCTTCCGTGGCGTGTACGGTATGAGCATTGGTATTTCCGGACTCACCTTCCTCGGTATCATGGTTGGTTTCCTTCTCGGTACCTCTCTCTACGTCTACCTTGACCGCTTCGTTTGGTTCCGCAAGAACGAAGACGGAACTCGTGGTCCACATGATGAGAACGGAAACCTCAAGCTTCCGGTTCCAGAATCCCGCTTACTTTTGGCCAAGATTGGTGCTGTTGCACTCCCACCAGCACTCTTTTGGCTTGGATGGGCCTCAAAGCCATCCGTCCATTGGATCTGTCCAATTATTGCCGGTATTCCATTTGGATTTGGTCTGGTGCTCATCTTCTTCTCTACAATGATTTACTTCACAATGGCATACCCACCACTTTCCCTCGCATCTGCCCTCGCAGCAAACAACTTGTTCAGATACATCCTCGCCTCTGTGTTCCCTCTGTTCACAGTGCAGATGTATGACAGACTCGGGATTGACTGGGCATCATCTCTCTTTGCCTTCATTGCCGTGGCGATGCTTCCTGTCCCATGGATCTTTGAGAAATGGGGACCTGGGCTCAGAATGAGATCTCAGTACGGATACGCTGCAATGATGAAGAGACAGGCGGAGGAGACGAAGATGTTGCAGGAGAAGATGGGCGAAGAGGTGAAGACTGCGGATCACTCCCGCTCAAGTGTCGAGGTGTGAAGATTGTTGTGTTCTATTTTTTCTTCTTCTTTGCATATAGAAGTGTCTTGCTACACGTCATACAATGTTTAACATACGGGTTGGTTAATAGATAATTAATACATTTTTTTTGGAGATCCTTCCTCATTTCATAATCGTCACGGAAGCTCACATCCCAACTCATGATGAGGTTATATCCAGAATGTATAAAATCTTCGAAAAGCAATATCCGCTCTCCTCAAGAAACATTTTCAATATAGAGCCAAAATATACTCAATATCCCAAACCAACCTTTATACAATACGTTGTCAAGAATGGCAGTGAGACACTCAACAGTGGATACTGCACTATATACGTCAACGCCAGTATATCCATCTGCTTCCACTCACCTTCGAGTGGGGTATAGAATGCAGTCAAGTATATCAATGACGTTGCGTTTGGAAGCCCCCAAGTGATTGTGCATACAAATCGAAGGATATCATCACCTTTGAACCAACCCAAGTGTGCAAACCCGGCAATCACTGCACATCCGATGATAGGAAGGAGAATTAGTCTGAGGAATGAGACCAGGAGCGGAGTTAGAAGGATTTGGAAGCTGATGGAGGAGATTTGGAGACGGGAGAGTGTGGCCCCGAGGATGAGGAGACCGAGAGGGACACAAGCGTTGGCGAGATATGTGGCAAAATCCATCACGAATGATAATGGTGGAAGTTCGTCTGGAGCTGGCGGAAGGGACACCTGATCAGATACGACGAAAAGGGCTTTCACCCATGGGATCATGGCAGCTGCGATGGAGAAGATCAAGGCGATGGAGATGGGACGCTTGCAGTTGTCCCAAAGGAATAAGAGCACAGATTTGATGCGTGATGGCTTGTCTGTATGTACGGGGACCACTTCAAGGTCTGTCAGTGCTGCTGGAGCTGCGTGCATTCCTCCTTCTCTCATCGAGGCAGCCTGGGAGTATTCACGCACCAGCTCATTAACCGTTTGAGACCTGCTTCTCCTCAGAGAAACAGTGGAAATACGAGAATGAACACGCTCAATCCCACTGGCAGCAGTGGACTCCGTCAACGGAATCACACGATCCTGGTAGGGTGGATCATCTTCAGAGTCTGTGCTTGATGACAAGTGCTCACCGTGAAAGTCCATGTTGATTACGTCCTCATTGTACTCCTCTTTCTCGACCGTACCTTCTTCAGCGAGTCTCTGCTGGTCAAAGTCGTACCCGATGAGCTTGAAGAAGCCAAAGTTGAACTGCATCAGGATCTGGAACGCAGTGAAGATGCAGATGTACGCCACGCCTTTGTCTCCTTGTTCCTCCGTGAAGACGAGCCCGTTGGCAAACGTCTGCAGATAGGCAATGGGCAGGTCGCTGATGTTGGGCATCAGCGCCACACTCAGACAGCCGCCCAGCCAGTGCTTCGGCCTGCCCAGGAGGTAGCACGCCAGCCCACCGAGCCCGCCAATGGTGGTGAAGATGGAGGACGTTAGGCAGATGATTCCGATCTGCTTGATGTCGGAGTTCTCGAGGTTGGTCACAATCTTGGAGAAGACGAGGCACGGCAGGATCAGCGAGATGATGATGTCGGAGATGTTGCGGGACGTCTCCACTGTCAGAACGTTGCGGTGGCCCATGTAGTACCCACATGCGATGATGAAGTAGATCTTGAAGATGGGCTTTACGGCCGTGTAGATGATGGGCCCCAGCGAGAGTCCCATTGTATTGTATGTGTGGGTTATGTGTAGGGAAGGGAAGGTAAGAAAGCACGTGACAGGTGAAGAACAGATAGGAGCAACAGATGGTGTGAAACTACTAGAAAAAGGGCCTTTAAATACACAACAAAGCCCTAAAAATCCACCAAAACTCTTCTTTATCTGCCGGGTGATGGCACGGCTATGTTGCCCCTATCAAGGAAAATAATGACACACCGGCTTATGTAAGCAGATGAGGGAGGAGCAGGGGCCTTTTTTAGTAGGAAGATTCAAAGTCTCCGATTGGTGGAAGAATTTGGTGAATGACTTGTAGTTTTCTCGTTAACTTGGAAAGTGTGGATCTCCAATTTTTTTTGTTCATTCACCACCCCAACTGTATTCTTTTCTCGGTGTTTTTTTTTAACCCCCCACCATTCAATTCAATGGCCCCCCCTCTCCACAAGGCTTTTTTTCCTCTTTGATAAAATGGCGCTGTGACACCTTTAAAGCAAAACCCTCGCAGACGCTCAGAGCTTGGTTTCCTTCTTTTTTTTAGTGTTTTGTAAAGGGTGTGGAAAGGGGTCTTTGAGATCATCAGGGAAAGCATCTTTTCCCTCCTCTTTTTTCTAGTGTTTTCACAAAGTTGTCCAAAGAGAGATGCCATGTTCTCCAAGCTCGACACCACAATCTACACGGCTGTTAAGCCCATCATCAAGATCTACTTCATCATAGCGTGCGGGTTCTTTCTCGGCAGAGCCAACATCCTCACCACACAGACATGTAAGACGGTTTCCGTACTGGTGGTGCTCATCCTGTTGCCTGCGCTCATCTTCTCCAAGATCGTCACCAACATCGGCATTGAGGACATCAAACAAGTGGGGATTATCGTGCTGGTGAGCTTTGTGCTCTACTTCATCGGTGCATTCATGAGTTGGATCATATGCTACGTCACAAAAGTGCCCAAAGTGTGGTTTGGCGGGTGTATCAGTACTGGTCTCTTCCCCAATGTCGCAGAGCTGCCCATCGCATACATCTCCACTTTCACGATATTCGACGATGAGGAGGTAGAAAAGGGACTCAGTTACGTTGTTATGTTTCTGGCTACCTACTGCGTTGTTCAGTTCAACATGGGTGCCATTGTGCTGATCGAACGGGACTTTGATGTTGAGAAGAGAGAGTTGGAAAAAAACCAAGAGAGAGAGGAGATTGAAATTGAAAGAATCCCATCAGTGGAAACCTATCAGGGAAAGAGTTCTGGTATTGCACAAGAACCTAACATCTCAAGAATATCATCGCAGCAATCACACCGAAGTCACATGAGTAATATGGAACTACGAGATGCTCAGGCCCAGGACATTGACGATGTCATTTCCACTTATAGCAGAGCAGATATCGAAGACTACGTCGAGATCAAATCACCTCCTTGGAACCGCCTGTTGCATTCAAACCTTCGAACTTTCTTCCAATTCTTCATACTCAACACACTCAGACCCATGTCCGTCTCCATGATCATTTCGCTCACATGTGCCCTCATCCCCTGGCTCCGTGCCCTCTTTGTCACAACAAAACAAGTGTCATATACACCCGCACCCGATGACCAACCACCACTGTCCTTCGTTATGGACCTAGCCAATTACCTCGCTAATGCATGTGTTCCTATGGGCATTCTCGTCCTTGGATCCACACTCTCCAGACTCACACTGAAGGGAACCCCAATGAACTTCTGGTATACCCCCATACTCCTCACTGTGATTCGTCTTGTCGTGCTCCCAATCATAGGGATTCTCTTCACAGGACGTCTACATGCCATGGGTTGGTTTGCTGGAGATCGTGTACTTCACTTTGTCTGTGCAATAGCATGGGGATTACCATGTGCTACTTCGTTGATCTACCTCACTGCGGCTTGTGCAGATCAGGATGGGCCACAGATGAAATACTTGGCAGTGGCATATGTCGCTCAGTATTCGGTGTTATGTGTCACTCTGCCTGTGTTGGCTACGTGGACGGTGATGAAAAGTTTGGGCGACGATAGTTAATGCACTCCTAGTAGATTCCTAATGTAGATGGATGGTGCTTTTTCGCCGGGCAATCAAAGAGTATCAGAGGTGGACAACACATGAACAGCAAGCACATGGATAGGCTTCACACTTTGAAGCCTCATCCAAGTTCATTTTCAAATACATCCCACCGTTTGTGTCCTTTGATTAGTCGATTCAAGGACCTAAGTACTTCTTTAGACATTTTACAGTACAAACAAAAATATTTGAGATTAATGAAGTATATGACAACCATAGTGTAGCGAACTCTTTACCATATTGTGTCTACCGCCGGCCATGAATAGAGATAATCATCTGTACCTGATTACAAATCCTTCTATATGAGCAGCATATGCTCTTCCATCAGAGGACTTACATAGAATCCCGAGCCCCCCACATTTTTCCACCGATCCGCAACATTCCAGAACGTCCCAAGGCAGTAAATTCTCTGCCTCGCTTACGGAAATGCTCATGTACATCGGTGCGGGTAAAAACCGTAAGCGCGGTGCATTGCAGAATAAATGCGAGATCGCGTATTCTTCTTTTTGCGCGGAAGAAGGGAGAAAAAGCTCTCATCAATCGATTTTTTAGATTGGGGGCTCTGTGTTGTTCTCCTATAGTGACGTTTGCAATGTACGGCTGCAGAGGGTGAGTAAGATAGGTTTCAAGGTGGAATGGTGCGTGTACTAGAGCAATCGATCAAAATCATGACTCCAGCAATACGAACACTAGAATTCAGGTATTCAAACTAAATACAGAGGGACACAGTCCCCAGACACCTCAATATCCTGTAATTGCCTTCAAAAGTACTTTCTACTGCATAAATTAAGCAATACTACTAATCTTACCCTGTGCATCGTGGAATAGTGAGTAGCTTCAAAGAGACTAGTTCACTAAGCCGCTCCTTCCTTGTGAAGCACAGAGACACCTCCACCTTGGTGACAAAACAAGCAGCAGTGTGATTATCTAAAGATTAAAGTCTAACTCTAATTGCCTTTTCCATTCGCCTTGAATTTGGTTAGAACTGCACCTTTACTCACAAAGGGTTATGTTTGTTCTCCCGCTTCTGACCGAGCAGAACCTGTAAATATACACAAACAAGCTTTCAAGGACCAAAATATAAGCTTCTTGTTGGGCTACTGTGCGAACTCAATGACCGGTCCAAAGCAAACCGGGACTTCATTCAGAAGACAGCCAGATCAATAGTGATAGTAGGGGGAATCTTGTTCCGAAAAGCCAGCAAAAGCGAACTCTTCAGCCAGTTCCAAAAACGTCTTTGGTTCCTTTAATTCATAGCCTTGGCAAGTATAGACCAATGAACGTCCGTTTTCTGAACTAGCAATAGAGTCGTGAGAATAGCCAATAAATGTACATTGTTTCACGGCTACTAACTATGCACGAATATTTACGGCTGAACCTTTAAAAGCCCAGTATTGTAAGCAAAGAAAAACGAATAGGGGAGCTTGAGACTTTGTTTGTTTCCATATTCTAAATATAACCCTTATATTCATAATAAGTAGAACTCTCTTCTAACGGGATCAATGTATATGAGTCCCAAACGAAAGCCCAAGAACGCTAACAGGAAAATTTGTACGCTATTTAGTGTTGTCTCACCATGAGGCGTACAGTGGGGAATTGAAGTTTAATTATGAAATGATCATAACTAGCTTATAGTAGATATGTGGAAACAGGGCTGCAACTCTCAACGATGAATTGGAGTACACAAGTTTAGTGAGAGAATGTCTTGTGTTTTAGACTAGATCGAAGAAATCAACAAACAGTTATGACTGACTACAAAACCTCAAAGACGTATGGTCGGAATTCCCCTCGATTTTGTCAGGTCCGTTTGTTTTGGGGCCTGCATATCGATGCAGCGGCACACCCGCTTAATTTCTTTACAAGCAAAAATTAATTGTCCTTTTTTGAAAATACCAGCACATAAGTTCAGCTTAAACGTTGAAAATACCAAGCATCACATCTATCCACCAATGAGTCTATCATGTATATTGTGGTATCTTGGTTAGAGCTCTCGATGTATCTTGATTCCGTACCTGAAAAAGCAAATAACGGCGGCAACCGTCGATCCAATCTGCAACAATAAGCTGAATGTACCTGCCCGTGCACTTTCGGTATTATTTTGCAGCCGATTCTCCGAATCCAGCTTACAAGTTTCGCCTGACATTCCATATTACGCCTCAATTGTCTCACTGTAAGCTCAAGAGGCGCTCCTTGGCGGTTGAGTTGGGCTCGCTTAGCAATAAGCGTGTGGTCTGTCTTTTCTGGTATGCAAATGCCTATGAACAAAATAAAGGTGGCGGAATGAGGAACGTTCAGCTGTCAATATAGAAAGTCATGTGTGAGAAAGTGATTATAAAGCATCGAGTGTTTTGGCTCGTTGATTGACGATCCAGCCTGAATTGAGCGGAGAGCTCACATTTCCCGTCCTCTGCTCGTATCCTTCCGTGACGCAATCATCAATAGAACGGCAGCCGCAAGAGAAAAAAGAAATAATTCTGCTTACCAGAGTATTGTAGGGTACTCCAGAAAAGGATTCCTCAGAAGTGGACGAGAGTGATCTAGACGAATCCCAATATAGACAAGCACCACTATGCGTCGTGCCTCTTGACAATTCCTCCATTCTGGAAAAGCCGCCTTGGAAGACCATTGTACGCTGAAATGATCATGTCTGAGGGTAAGGGGGCAAGCCCAACACTTCCTGACGAGTGTATGCGATTTAAGCGGAGTAGTAGGACGTACGAAGGCTTCGCCTTACCGCCCGAGAGAAGCTTCTTCCTACAGAGATGAGAGCCTGTCCAACAGGAAAGCTGACCACAGAGGCGGACAACAAGGGTAAGCAGCACTTACATGAAGAAGCAGAAGGTTGGGGAGATTTGGGTATCTGCAGATTTATGTAATGGTTCCTTTCTTTGGCTTGGTCCACCAAAGTGTCAGACGTTCTAGTCCCCCCGATGTCTGGCTTTCAGTTTGCACATTTCTACCGTAACCTACAGGAAATCTGCTGCAAAGCGTCGAGTATTACATGGAGCCTTGAGTATATAAGAACCCCAATCCCTTGGATTGCAATCCCCTTCTTCTCAGGGCCGAGTAATCCGCTAGTGTCTACTCGTTTTCCGCTCTTTGGACGATGATCATTCGCTTACATCACATCGTTAGCTCACTCCTGCTCCTGGCAGAGGGCGCTAATGCCCATGTGATTCCAACTTCGTCCAGCAGTGAGTAATTTTGCCCTAAAACCAACGAAATCTTTCATTTTTTTTTGATGAATAAAGACCTCAATGGTTACAACGCTTGAACCTACGGCATGCCGACGGCGCATCCAACGGTCTCGCGATCTTAAAAGATCAACACTAACAACGCCTCAGAAATCACCACAACGGAGTGCTCTACTGTGACTTCGACCACTGTTGGCACAGAATGCTCTACCGTAACTTCCTATGCAACAGGTAAGAACAACTGGGTGACATGTTTTGTTCACACTCCGGACGTTCAGAAATGTGCCGTCACAACCACGAGCGTCCCAAGTACTACAGCTGAGCCAACTACTGAGTGCTCGACCACAGTGACATCGACTACTGTGAACACTGAGTGTGCCACTACGACCCACGTTGTTACTGGAAGAGACCACAGAGCTACATGCTACATCAGAACTCCAGATGCTAACAGCTGTGTTGTGACTTCATCTTCTGCCGCTCCTACGTCTGTTCCATCTTCCTCTACAGAGTGTTCTACCACAGTGACATCGACTACTGTGAACACTGAGTGTGCCACTACGACCCATGTTGTTACTGGAAGAGACCACAGAGCTACATGCTACATCAGAACTCCAGATGCTAACAGCTGCGTTGTGACTTCATCCTCTACTGAGGTTGTTCCATCTTCCTCTACAGAGTGTTCTACCACAGTGACATCGACTACTGTGAACACTGAGTGTGCCACTACGACCCACGTTGTTACTGGAAGAGATCACAGAGCTACATGCTACATCAGAACTCCAGATGCTAACAGCTGCGCTGTAACCTCATCCTCTACTGAGGTTGTTCCATCTTCCTCTACAGAGTGTTCTACCACAGTGACATCGACTACTGTGAACACTGAGTGTGCCACTACGACCCACGTTGTTACTGGAAGAGATCACAGAGCTACATGCTACATCAGAACTCCAGATGCTAACAGCTGCGCTGTAACCTCATCCTCTACTGAGGTTGTTCCATCTTCCTCTACAGAGTGTTCTACCACAGTGACATCGACTACTGTGAACACTGAGTGTGCCACTACGACCCACGTTGTTACTGGAAGAGACCACACAGCTACATGCTACATCAGAACTCCGGATGCTAACAGCTGTGTTGTGACTTCATCTTCTGCCGCTTCCACGTCTGTTCCATCTTCTACGGAGTGTTCTACTACAGTGACATCCACGACAGTGAACACTGAGTGTGCCACTACGACCCACGTTGTTACTGGAAGAGACCACACAGCTACGTGCTACATCAGAACTCCAGATGCTAACAGCTGCGTTGTAACCTCATCCTCTACTGAGGTTGTTCCATCTTCCTCTACAGAGTGTTCTACCACAGTGACATCGACTACTGTGAACACTGAGTGTGCCACTACGACCCACGTTGTTACTGG
>JAKUBL010000038.1:48501-61950 GCA_030563225.1 Petasospora hungchunana
TCAAGTGGAGCTTCCTCAGTCGCTTCTTCTTCTGAGTTCTCTTCTTCATCTTCGAGTGTTCCATCTAGTGAGTCTTCTACTGGTGTGTCTTCTACTGAATCTTCTGCTGTCTCCTCGAGTGTTGTTTCCAGTGAGTCTAGTGCTTCGTCAAGTGGAGCTTCCTCAGTCGCTTCATCTTCTGAGTTCTCTTCTTCATCTTCGAGTGTTGCATCTAGTGAGTCTAGTGCTTCGTCCAGTGGAGCTTCCTCAGTCGCTTCTTCTTCTGAGGTTTCTTCTTCATCTTTGAGTGGTGCATCTAGTCAGTCATCTAGTGGTGTGTCTTCTACTGAATCTTCTGCTGTCTCCTCAAGTGTTGTTTCCAGTGAGTCTAGTGCTTCGTCAAGTGGAGCTTCCTCAGTCGCTTCTTCTTCTGAGTTCTCTTCTTCATCTTCGAGTGTTGCATCTAGTGAGTCTTCTACTGGTGTGTCTTCTACTGAATCTTCTGCTATCTCTTCGAGTGTTGTTTCCAGCGAGTCTATCACTAGCGAGTCTAGTGTTTCGTCAAGTGGAGCTTCCTCAGTCGTTTCTTCCTCTGAATTCTCTTCTGAATCTACTGGTGTTACATCGAGCTCCTCGACAGAGTCTTCAATGGCTTCTTCGAGTGAAACCACGAGTCTTGCACCTGGAGAGACAACATGCTATTCATGTGCTAGCGAGTCTTCTTCGTCAGTGTATGTTTCATCTACGGCATCGTCTATGATTTCTTCAGGTGTTACTTCCAGTGAATCCATCTGCCCAACTTGTACTGGTGAATATAGTGCGTCCTCAAGTGTTTCCACCACTGTCATTTCTACTTCTTCTTCATCTGCGCTCCCATCCGGTGAGTCTCTCACTTCTTCCTCTGTTGAATCGTCTATGATCTCTTCGAGTGCTTCTCAGAGCCTGTCTTCGACTGAGTCTATCTGTCCAACATGCACAGGGCAGTCTACGGCGTCGTCTGTTGTGTCATCCGGTGTTTCATCCAGAGAGTCGGTCGTCACCTCCTCATACGCAGAGTCTTCGTCTGCCACATCCAGCGTTTTGTCGAGCCAGTCTGTTTACAGCTCCACTGCGTCGCAGCCTGCCTCGTCATCTCCACCAAACCAGGGCAAGGATTTGTCTTCTTCATCTAATTCCTTGAGTTTCACATTGCCAACATCAGCAACATCCTCTACTGCCACATCCGGGCTGTTGACTACTGGGACTAGTCTTGGTGAGAGATCTACTTTACCATCTGTCTCTAGTACTATGTCCACATCAGAAGTTGCTGCCACTTCAACCACTCCTGGAGCTCCTGGGGCAACCAC
Source organism: Petasospora hungchunana (assembly GCA_030563225.1). Taxonomy (NCBI): domain Eukaryota; kingdom Fungi; phylum Ascomycota; class Saccharomycetes; order Phaffomycetales; family Wickerhamomycetaceae; genus Petasospora; species Petasospora hungchunana. The sequence goes on from JAKUBL010000038.1 coordinate 49,827, forward strand.
TACAGGAACCTCTCCTCCTGGTGTTTCTTCTACTGGTGCTTCTGCTACAGGAACGTCTACCACTGGAACTTCTACTGGTGAATCCACTACGGGAATCTCAACTACAGGAACTTCTGCTACTGGAGCCTCCAGGGGTAATTCTGTCACTGGTGCATCTACTACTGGTGCCTCTACTACTGCAGCATTTACGACTCCTTCCTCTGGACAGACCGGTACTCAATCACCTTCGTCACCATCGGCTGCAACCGCCTCGCTTGTTTCAGGCTCCTCATCCCTTACTTCTTCTTTGGTTCCTTCTCCTCAGACATCTTCCTTCACCACAGTCACCACAGTCTCTATGGTGACCTCGGGCACTACTGGCGCTCCGGTTGTATCTTCCATAGCCACAGGAAGCCAGAACACTGAGAGCACATCTGTGGCCTCTGTCTTTGAAGGTTCTGCCGCTCGCTCCACTACAATTTCGTTTGTTGGAGCCATCTTTGTGTTTGTTAACTTTTTGTTTGTCTGATTAGACATTCCTTGTTTCCCCAGATGCTTCGACTTCGTTGCTGATGTTCTATTTTTGATCTTGTTTTTTCTTTCTTGATCCATCACATTGTACATTGCTTTGACTTCTTTTGATACAATCTCTGCTACTTTCTTAGCAGCTGGTCCTCGTCGACCCTCCCACAAGATACCCAATTAATATAATATTTATTGATCTAATTTGTTAAGCGTAATCTGAATATAGTGGTTATTTTTAAGATTTAATCTACTGAGGCAACTCCATGACTGGTGCTCTCTCTGCCTCATTCTCCAATACTCTTCTATCAATGCTCTTTGACTTCTTCAGGATGTACGAAATCAATGTCGTACCAAACACAACAGTCAATGAGATCAATCCCATGTTTACCGGAGTTGGGTTGTTATGATGGTACTTCTTAGTCATAAAGTCCAGAACTGTCTGTGAATAGTTGAACAATCCACTCATACACATCATGAGACCATACACCTGACCAAATGTTGTAAAGCCAAACACTTTGGCACAGTAGTCAGAGACAGCGGTGTAGTAGAATGGTCTGTAAACGACAAGGAGCAAGATACCAACGAGGTTGAGATAGAAGCTTGAGAAAAGACCACAGACACCAATGACAAGGGACACGAGTGTCAGGATGATCAACACGGTCACCGTCTTCAAGTTGTCAAGAATCAGACCGATGAATGGGATGGCAATCACACCACCGAGTGGAAGGGCAATGTCAAAGATGTTGTTAATGTGAAGTGCGAGATCCGATCCGAGAAGATAATCCTCCTGAGAACGGACGGTGGCGACAAAGTAGTTGATTCTGATCATTTGGATAGAACACAACATACACATGAGGTAGAAGAATGGCGACTTGAGTTGGACCGAGACAGGTTCGCCATCAAGGATACCAAAGATATTACCGGACTTCTGGGTGAGTTCATGCTCAACGTATTCTTCATAGACGGATTTACGTCTTGAACCATCTGCAAGCATACTGGTACGTCTTGAACCATAACCACCCAAGTTTTCGGCATTTGCACTCAAGAGGGAAGTTCTCTCATCAATGTCCGGGACAATATCGGTTGCATCTCCACCTTCTGGGATTTGACCGTTTTCATCAAGGCCTTCAATGAGTAACTTCTGGACATTACCCATTGTTTTGTACGAGTCACGAGGCATGACAAACATCTGACACAGGAAGATGAATACGGGCACAACCAGGAAGTATGAGAAGAAGCGATGCAATGGCATTGGGAAGAGCTTTTGGTAGATGAGTCTATAACCCAAGAAGACCGCCGAGGAAGTGTCGAAAGCACCTGTGAGCAGGGCAAGAATCATGCCCGAGTACTTTGGGAACGAGTTTGCGAGCTGGAAACTCGAGATGAAGACGAATGGACCACCCAGGGCTAGGAGGACATAACCCACGATGAATGGATCCGGAAGTACCGAGTTAAACACCTGGGCAAGAGTGAGAGCTCCCAAACAGATGAGGATAGAGCCAATGAGACCGCAGACGCGAGGACCCTTGCGGTCGAGGATGTTGCCGACCAGCAGCGCACAGACGTTGGTAACAACGGCTGCGACGGTGAACATCTTGTTCAGCTTGAGATCCTGTGCAACACAGACATCATCCCCTTCGCACAGCGAGTGGTAGACGCCCTCGGAGATGAGCACTGGCTTGAGAGCAGCAAACCCAAACACCGGGCCAGCGGCGAAGAAGCACCAGAGAATCGCACAGAAACACTGAACGACACGTTTTTGTGTCGAAGGGTGGACAGACATGTCTGGGGACAAGTTGATAGTTGGGGGGAGAAGAGTGCCAAAAAAAAGCTGTGGGAAACAGGGCGGGTTTAATACGGGTCCATCCTTATCAGTTTTCTAGGCAGCCAGCCGCGGATGGCCGAAACGGCGGTGGGGGGAACGACAGGAAAGCACAACAATCACCACTTGTAGCCCTCCCTGCTGAACTCAAAGACGCCTTCGTCGTAGGCCCTGAGCACCTCCTCGAGCTCCTCGCTGGGCCGCGTCTCGGGGCGGTACATCGAGACGAAGCGCGCCACGTCCGCGTGCCCCACCGTGGTGCTTCCCCTGTGCTTTGCGAGCTCAGCGGCCCCCAACGCAACCTCTTCGACGAAGCTCTCCAGCGTGTCCTGAAGCAGCTCGAGGACGTCCGGCTCCATCGTCTTCGGGTCCCAGCGCGCGTCCTGCGAGTCCAACAGCGTCGCAGTGAGCCCGAAAAGGCGGTCAGGCGCCAACAACCGCCAGCCTTCTGGCGTCTCCACCTCCCACTCAGCGCGCCAGCGCGCCGTTGAGTTGGGCTTCGTAGTCAGCGGCAGCTCCGCGGTCTCTGTTGGCTTGTACCTGTCGTAGTACGAGACCATCGTCTCCTTGTGTAGCTCCTTTTCAACCTTGCCTAGCGCCCTGATGGCGGCGTCGTGCTTGCCCCACCACTCCTCGGAGCGCAGCGAGTCGACCGACCTGGCGCTGTTCTTGGTAGTGCGGCCGCTGCTGGCTGCGGAAGAAGAAGGAGAAAATGATGATGACGGGAACGGCGGATCGTTGTGGCGCCTGTACTCGATCTTCATCTCTTCAGAGGTGTGTGATGGGATCAAGACCAGCGGGCGGCTGCCGCCGCCGCCCTGTGCGGCAGGCCGTGATTGGTTCACAGCATTGCTATTAGACGGGAATTGGCTCATGTCCGACTTTTAAGGGGAGCCAATGAAAAGAGAAGCTAATGTGACCTTTTGAAGCCTGTTTGTATTGTATTGTTTTGTTTTGGTGCTGACACTTTCGCGCGCTCAGGCGCAACGCGCTGCTCGGACATCTCCACACTGACAGAACAATGAGAGACACTTTCAAGTTCGGCGAAGACCTCATTTACAGTTATTGTAGCGAGATTTTATTGCATAATACACGTTCTCTTATCTAAGTTGATGTCATCATGGAAGGTTAGACAGACACCCCATAAGCCGTATACCACACAGACTTGGGAGTATTGCAGTAACCCCCAAGAAGCTAGAAAAGACTCTAGAGATGCCCCCCAGATGTCTCACCATGCACTATTTCAAGACACACCCTTCTACAATCTCAAGGGCACGACTCACAAGTTGACAGACAACAGGCCCCCCTCCTCAGAGACGGCGTCCCGATTAAGTAAAACCATCGATAAGACAGCCGGAGCCTGCCCCTAGCGTAAACCCGTGCCACATGTTACGCTGATCGCTCTCCGCAGTGAACATCTGGTCACGGCGTTCTTTCTCAAAAGTTCGCGAGGATCCCTGGAAAAATGGGATTCCTTTAATATGCAACACCTGAACACCAATACCATCGTCTGCAGCTGATCCACCCGTCAAAATGGGACTTCGTAACTTCTGTTCGCGAATGCTTTAAAAATTTTCACAGTCACTAAAACAGTCACTTCGAGCCCTATCCGTATACGCTAGAGAACATCACCACACCAGGACCCCCCACAGAGATAGTCCCCCTTTGAACTGCTTGGTGCCGCTGCTTTATACAAACAATACAGCACACCATACAGTTCTAACAATCGTCATACAAAGCAACTCATCCTGGGTCTTGTCCTTTCTTTTCCTTTGTTTACACGGGGGCTTCCCACCTCAACCCCCATAACACGCGGTATCCCCACATACGCGTGTGAAAGGTAAACAAACAAACCCAACCCACCACAACGTCAACACATCGCATCACCAGGTCTGCCGCTACACATGTCCATGGAGGACAACAATGACCTCGGCTTCAGCGAGGCCGACTTGGCTTCTGTTGTTGAGCAAGCAATGGCTGGTATTGAGCACGAAGCGCTGAATGAGCAGAATCAACAACAACAACAACCGACAGCGGCTCAATCGAATGATACACAACAGCCTATTGTGGATGGGCAGAATGATGAGAAGGCTGTCATGGATGAGTTCGAATTGGAAATTCAAAGACAGCTCAATGAGCAGTTTGCTCAACAACAAAATCAACAACATCAACAAAATCAACAACAACAACAACAACAGCCAGATCAACAACATCAACCTGAGGAACACAATGTAAATACGACAGCCAATGATGATTTCTCGAAGGAAGTTCAAAAGGAACTTGAATTGCAACTTCAGCAAGCTCAGAACAGTGGGATCGAAGATAACCTACGGCATGAATCTAAGATCCAAGAACCACCAGTACAACCACCAACGGAAACCACTGAGACAGAGAAACAAGATACATCTGTTGACTATGAACAAGAACTTCAAAGACAGATCATGGATGTATTAGGGTCTGGTAATGATGGACAGGAAGGCGCCGCTGTTGACCATAACTTTGAGCAGGACTTGCAACGTCAGATCATGAATGCTTTCATTGCCACTGAACAGTCTGCTCCAGAGATCCCTCAGAGTACAGACGAATCCCAATCAAAGACTACACAGTCGGAAACTCCAGCTCCTCAACAATCAGCTCAGCCTCAAGATGACTATGAATTGCAATTGCAGAACCAGATCATGCAAGCATTTGCTGATGCACAAGGGAGTACAGAGCAGGCTCCAGCACAACCTCAGCAAGAGTATAGCGAGACACATGATTCCATTGATGATGAGTATCAACGTGAGCTCCAGAATCAGATCTTGATGTCATTAAACGAACAACAACCTCAATACCAGCAACCCGAACAGGAGGAGCAGCAACAACAAGATATTGATGATCCATTCAAAGATGCATTAGCTGAGCTTGTTAGAAACGTTGTTGATGCACAGGCTGAAGGTGAAGCTACTGCACACGCCGAGATGTTGATTCCACAGGGTGAAGATGAGGAGATTGATATGAACCAAATCATGCAGAATGCGTTGTCGTTGGCAGCTGAGGATCCTACTGCTCTGTTACAGAGTATGAGCATTACCGGTGAGGCTCAACAAGAGTTATTGGACCAATTGTTGTCTCAATCTGTTGCAGATGCTCCAAAGACTAAGAAGAAAGCTACTACGAAACCTAAGGAGAAGAAACCACCTAAGGAGAAGAAGCCAAGACAACCAAGAAAGACTACAAAGAAGAAAAAGGAACAAATTGTTGTTAATCAAGTTCCAAACTTTGTACCTGCAGGTCCGCATTTCACTATACCGGGGATTCCGTTTCCACAAAATTTGCAACACTTGCCACAAAGTCTTCAAGTTCAATTCCAGCAGCAGATTCAACAGCAGCAGAAACTTCTTCTTCAACAACAGCAACAGCTGGCACTTCTCCAACAACAACAAGAAGCTGCTGCTGCTGCTGCCGCTGCATCTGGTCAGCCTCTGCAAGGGACACAACAGCCGTTGCCCCCACAACCAGTTGCAGAGCAGACTCGGGTTCCAGAGACTGTTGCTCCACAGATTGAAAATCAAGCACAAGCTACTCCAACAGTTTCAAGACCTGTTTCTGATAGTACCACAAAGCAACCAAAACCAGCTCCACCACACTCTATCATTGATTCTGTGAAGAAGGCACCACCTTTAGTGTTGTTGTCGAAGGATACATCCAATGATCTTGCCAACTCCACCAAACAGAAGAGGAAGGCGACGTTGTCAATTGCCGAGACGTTGGCGTTGAGTCGTTCGACGATGTCGAGTGGGAAATATTTTTCTAAATTACAAGAAGAATCCAATGCAGAGAATGAGAAGAATGATGATGCTAAAGTTGTTGAAGCTCCAAAAGTTGGATCACCTGAGGCTCATGATCAACCACAACCTCCTGTGATTCAGAGTGTTGAAACTTTCAAGAAACCAGATGAAACAAGAGAAACGCCTGTTACTGCTGTACAACCTGCTCCACCTCAGACCAATGTGTTGAACAACATTGGATCGATGTTGCCAAATCTTCCATCGGAATTGACTACGTTGATCGGTTCTGCGATTTCACAGGCTTTGACTACAAACCAACAGCCTACGAGTGGCCGTGATTCCCTCAAATCCAAAAAGAAGCCATTGACACCTAAGGATGAAACTCCGGAGCAACAGCGTGAGCGTGTTCGTATTGAGAACCGTGAGAGAAAGAAGAGATGGAGAGATGCCAATCGGTTGAAGAATCAAAACAATGATCTTCGTGCTCGGTTGAAGAAGAGGGCCATTCAGCTGTTTGGAACTGAGGAAAGTCAAAAGAAGAGTGATTGGATTGAGGCCGAGTTTGAGAAGAGAAAGAACAGACGTATGATCAGGAACACGAATCTTGAGGACTTGACTGCTATTGTCACAGAGAGCATGAGTAAGATGCATATGCAGAACTTGACTCCGGAGACGTTGTCAAGAGTGATTGGACAGTTGGTGACGAGTGCATTGACACAAAACTCCCAGCCATCTTCATCACCTCCACCGACGGAGAAGGAATTGGAGGAGATCCCTGGATTGCCCAAGTCATCTATCTCTTCGTTCAAAGTACAAGCTGATTTACACGATCAGCAAACGGACGTTTCCTTGCCTTCTGATCTTCCAGATATTGAGTTGTCGAATCTGTTGGCTGCATCAGCACAGTTGAAACAACCAGAAGTTGAACCATATGTTCCTGAGCCTGTTGCTGCTCCTGAGCCACAAAAGAGAAGTCACAGCAGTGACATTCTCTCGTCTTTTTCTGTGAAAAGAGCCAAGATTCCACTCATTACACAGAAAAAGGCACCAGAAGTTGTTACTACCACAGCGGCACCACCACCAATCACTACACCAGCCGCCACGCCTACACCACCAAAGTCTGTGCCACAGAGCAGTAACAACAATAACAACAACAACAACAACAACAGCACCACCACCACGCTTCTAAAGAGCGTTCTGCTACGTCCAGTTGCATTCAAGAAAGAACCACAAACGACAACGGAGACAAAGCCAAGTCCAAAAGGCGAAGCAAAGCTTGTGCGTCCAAAGTTTGGTGTCCCAAAGAAGCCCACGTTTGGACTACGCAAGCCAGGGGCATTTCAACGTCCTCCGGAGAAGAAAGTGGGTGCATAAAACTTGTATATTAGATGGGAATACGTTTTTTGTTATGGGAGGTAATGAATGGGTAATTTTTTTTGGAAGTTCAAAAAGTATAGAGTTCATGATGTGCCTCCGCGCGCACGATTGTACTTATATTGTTAAAGATCGACTTTTGTGTCACTTCCTCGAATTGTTTCTGAAGTCCAGATCAGTTGATCTAATAATATACCCCCCTAATTTTGAGTACGTTTCACTGGAAGAGCTTTTTTTTCACGTCTCCCCGACAACCTCCACGGAGGCATCTCGTTGTGTCACGAAAAAAAGGGGGGGGTGAACATCACGATAGCGATTCCTTACACTTGCAGCAGAGGGGGGCATATGAATTTTTCTCGCTCTGCCCAACCGGCAGAACACCTGACCAGTTTTAGAAAGAAGAAGAAGATGGTAACACCCTCCAGCAAGCCTCAAACGACACGTTTCTTCTTCATCCGTCACGGCCAGACAGACCACAACGTGCGCAGAATCTTTCAGGGCCACCTCGACGTTCCGCTCAACGAGCACGGCCACTTCCAGGCGGAGAAGCTGGCGGCACATGTTTCGTTCCCAGTGGACAAGGTCTTCTCCTCGGACCTGACGCGGTGCAAGGAGACTGTTGGGAAGTTTGGCTGTGACGTGGACGTGGAGTTCACCGCTGAGCTGAGGGAGAGGGAAATGGGCGAGATTGAAGGGATGCACATTGAAGATGCCATCAAGTTTGGGGACAAGTACGGGAAGCACTACAGGGAGTTTGGCGAAGGGAACGCTGCGTTCCACGAAAGACTGCAACGGTTCATGATGCGTGTAGGGGCCAGGGCCCAGAATGAAAAGTGGGGAAATGTTGTTATGGTGAGTCACGGTGGGACCATCAGGGCCGTTTTGAAGATTTGTGGCGAGCACAACTGCGGGATTGTATACAATACGAGTGTTACGGTTATTGACTACGATCACGAGAGTGGAATGTGGACACCTGTTATTATTGGGGACACGGCCCATCTGGGGAAACAGATGAACGTGGAAGACCAAAGAGTTAGATAGATAGACACTTAGACACGACACTGGCAAGTTTGATGGCCTTCTCTTCCTCGTAGCGCATACAGTGGAGCTGGACAGACACGGGCATCCCTTTGAAGAGCTCGTAGTCCCACAGCTCCTTGGTCTCACGGTCCCCTTCATTCAATGGCTCGTAATCGAGTTTGATGTCATCGGCTTCGCCAACAGTCGTCACTGGCAGCACAACAGAGGTGTAGTCGAGGTAGTTTGCAGGGAACGTGTAAGAGCAGTGATACGGCTTGACTTTACCAGCGGGATATGACGTTGTTTCCCACATTGGCGAGATCCACGCATCCATTGTTCTTCCTGACTCGTCCTTAGTCGCTAGCCAGGCAGCATCATAAGTCTGTTGCGCTTCGTACTTGAGTCTGGCTTGTTCCCAGTGAGTCGAAGCTGAAATCTCTTTCAAGTCCTCGGCATATCCCATCAACTGTTCAATAACTGGCTCACCGGACTCTTTACAAAGAGTACGAGTCTCATTGTACCCGTCAGCCAGGAAGATATCACCCAGATTCTTCATGATTGTACCTATCGGTACTGGATGTTCCCACTCAATGACCGTGTGTCCTTCCCTTTCCAAACTTTCCTTCAACATTGTCAACGCTCTTTGAAAAGGTGGATGTGGAGTGATCATCCCATTGTGCTTCATGATTCCGATACACAACTTCTCTGGAACCTCAAAACTTCTCCATGGGATTGGCGGACACTTTGGATCTCTCTTCCAAGGCTCTGAATCAATGATGGTCTTTACAAAGTATTCCAAATCGTCTAGATTCAATGCACTTGGCCCGACCACACTCGGAACAACTGGTTGGTAAGCAGCAGAGTTGGTCATTTTACAATACGGCAAACGACCTGTGCATCCCTTTAGAGCGTAAAGTCCTTGGAAACCAGCAGGAATACGAATACTCCCTCCAATATCGGTACTCAACCCAATCAACCCACCACGACACCCAATGAGCGAGCTCTCACCACCAGAAGATCCACCAGCTGAGAGGAGTCTGTTGAAAGAATTGACGGTTTGGCCATTGAGATTTGAGACAGTATCAGGGGCCATCATCGCCATGGGAACAGCCGTTTTAACGTAAAAGACCGCACCTGCCTCTTCTAGAAGTTGGGCAATAACAGAGGTTTCATTCTTTGGATGAAAGGCAAGTGAAACGAATCCCATAGCAGAATCGAGCCCAGGAAGGTTTATCTGGTCTTTGAGAGAGACCGGGAGACCGTGAAGTGGGCCAATGAGTTCCCCAGTCTCCGCATACACTTCATCCAAGTATTTGGCTCTTTCCAGAGCTTTGTTGAAGAAGATCTCAGCACAACAGTTGATGACTTGGTGAGCAAGTGCTGCTCGGTGACAAAATGCCTTGGTAATTTCATAAGAAGTGAGTTGCTTATCTTCAATTGCCTGTTTAAGCTCCAAAAGTGTCTTGTGGGTAATTTCATTCTCCTTTGAAGTCAAGCATGTATTGATGAATTCATAAGCATTGCGAGCTTCTTCAACTGTTGGAATTTGATCCAGGAGCCATTCCTTTGGAATTTGATCCCTGACGAATTGTCGTTTCTTCTGTGCTGTTTCTTTCCAGCTCATTTCCTTGTATATCCAATTCTTTCCTGAATTGTGTAGTAGTTTCACACACACACACACCCATTATATATACCATGTCACCCCTGCGTCATTTTCTTATCAGGTGCGGTTACCGTTTTGGGCGAACGAAGCGACACCTTTTTTTTGAGTTGATCGAGACTTGGCAAAGAGATCAAAAACAAAAACAAGATTCGGTCTTTATTTCTTACGAATGCATCATTCTCTGGGCTTTTGAGATATTCCTAACTCAGACTAACCTATCCCGCTCATGCGTGAAGATAGTCTTTCTTTTACCCCATCAGAAGAAAGCAAGCGGATCAGCACCAAAAAAAAAGTTGACACAAAACCGGAGAAACCCCTCCTCTATAATTGTAATGATTATAATATCACCGTTTTATAAGAACTATCTAAACAGTCTCCACGAACTCAACCGAAGCCTTGGAATCAATCTTCATAATGTCTGAAGGCATCTTAACAACAAGTTGATCACCAACATCAATACGATCACCAAACACCTCAGCAACTTCTTCCAACGATCTCCCTGAAGTTTCTGGACATAGGAAGTAGATTATCACTGTTTCCACCGCAAGGACACAGCAATAAACGATATAATATTTCCACTCGATGGCATCCATCGCAATGGGATTGACATAAGAGTTGAACAGAAGTACGATTTGGTTCCACACTTCAAAGATGTTCAACCCTTTAGCACGATGGGAATATGGTAAGATTTCAGTAAGATAAAGGAATGGTAAACCGTTAGCACCAATGTCATAACAGAAGTAATAGAGGAAGATCATTGCTAGGACTCCATTTGCTATTGCCTTATCCTCGAAGTTTCGTTGTTGGTTCAATGCAGAAAGAATGGTCCAGATGATGTACATTACCATCATGCCAATGGCAGATGTAAGGAACAAGGTACGTCGTCTGAAAAACGAGGATACTGAGACGACACAGCCACAGATGGCAAGGTTGAAACACATGAGACAGAGATTGATGAGAAGTTGTTGTCTAGTCTCTGTGATACCGATAGAGTTTAGAACTTTGTTCAAATAGTAAGATACCAATCCATTACCGGAAATTTGAATGAATGTTCCCATGAAGAAACAGATTGCAAGTCTCTTTCGATATGTCTTGCGTGTCCAGAAATCAGAATATTTAGTTGATCCGGCAAGTTTCTCACCTCCAACGCAGCATATATTTCTCTCATTTCAAAACCAACAAGATCTTTCCCTCTTGGGTCGTTCCCTGTGTGATATTTGGAGAGAATGACTTCAGCTTCTTGGAGTCTGTTCTTGGAGATGAGATAACGAGGGGATTCAGGGACCATCCATAGCACCAACAACTGAACAAAGGGAAAGAAACCTTGTAAATAAGAAGGGATTCTCCAACAGTATGAAGATGGGACATCTCTACTAACATATGTGACGACAGAGGCAAAGACAGCACCAAGGTACCAACACATGTTCTACGAGGAAATAAACACAGCTCTATGCGAAGGGTAAGTGATTTCTGAAATCAGTGTAGGAGCGGCAACAGTGGCAATGTTTCCACCAATTCCCAAGACGATTCTGGCTGAGAGGAAGAAGCCATAGTTTGTAGAAACACCTTGAAGAATGGCACCAATGAGACAAATGAATTGACCTATTGCGAGAGCCCACAAACGGCCATATTTGTCACAGAGAAAGGAGACAAAGGGGAAACGTAGCAAGTGTACCGAATATGACACCAGCGCTTAGTGTACCTAGAACCTGGCCTTGTGGATGACCCATTGCCTCTTTCCACCGGTCCAAGGATTGTAACCCGTTCAACATTGAACCGTCAAAACCCTTATTGGTAGCTGTGAGTGTTAGGATGAATACATGTCCCGCCATTTTGCGGAAGTGAGGAACCTTGTAGAAAGGTCTGGTTTCGTAGATATGATTCTGTATAGTGTCTTCCATCTGTTTACTTTAGAGGGGGGAGGGGGACAGCTACTACCATTAGAGGCAGGGTTCAAGCTCCTCCCTATAT
>JAKUBL010000039.1:0-61421 GCA_030563225.1 Petasospora hungchunana
TGGAAATGCACGAAAACCCTAGAAGCCAAAAGAATTCAGAAACCCACCCAGGGGTTAAAAAAGCAGACAGACGAAGACATGGTGCTGTGAGCGGCGGCTCAGAATCACCGATCAGTAATATGAAGCAAGAACGATACTGATTTCAAACTCACACTCAAGAAGACGTAGTATCCCTTCTGTGCGTCTAAGGTGGAAACAGAACCAGTCAAGAGAGCCAAACTCAGTGAGTGGCACAGGTAACCAATCACGAGCCACATGTAGAAGCAAGATACTGGCCACAGAGAAGCATCTGAGAAAGGATGATCGAGCGTTGTATGACCAGGTGCTTGTCTGGTCAAGCGTTGGGTGAACTGGTGTTGTGTGATGAATTGGGTAGCCAGAGAAGTGGCCTGCCTCTCAAAATGAAGTATGCTCTGAACGTGAGGGACAAGAAAAGTATTGGGAATTCATAAGCATCATCCCTCCCTGATCCATCATGTCTGCTCTGTGGGGTTGGTGGTAGAGAGCAAGCATTCTCTGGAATCCGTGCATGTGGATTTGAAGAGTCAAAAAGATCTGGCTGATAACACTTTGTAAGAATCGGAACCAGGAAATAACTAGAGGAGAGCACGGAAACAAATTAAGATCAGGCGTCACCCCCCCCCCCCTTGCTCATATTGGCACATCATATGCGCAGCGAGATCTCATATCCAAAGGTGCAAGAGCTTTAAATAAGGCGTCCTGAAGCATTTGATTCCAACAGCACTGGGTTGGAGGATCCCTAAGCCTTTTGTATACTCATTTATTCATCTGCGCCATTCTACATCTTCTTGAGCAGTGGGGCGCGTCGCGCATCTGTACGTGTGTCTGTGTGTGTCTGTGTGTGCGTTTTTTTTTGAAAGTAGTAGGTCGAGTGTGACCTTGATCGCACAGCTAAAAAATAATTAAGACGGATGGGTGGCGACACTCTGACTCACTCACGAACCCATAGAAACACTCTCTTATAAACCTAAGGAGACCTTTTCCTGCGAAAGTTCTGGCCACGCTTATTCCTGTACTGCGGACTTTAAAGAAGACGTAAGAAGTTATCCAGAGTCATCGACCATGAACAACCCAAACATCTTACCTTCCAATCCAGACGAAGTTGTCGTTGAGAAATTCATTAGTACACTAAGAGGCGTCATCGCTCAGCCGCCATTGAGAAACCATGAGGTAACGCTTGACTCGACCACTGACCAACACGCTAAGAGAATAAAGCGCAAATCTAAATTCACAAAGGAGCAAGATGATATGATTGTGGACTTGAAGCGCAAAGGAAAGTCATGGGCCGATATCGCTGAGGCAGCTAAAGTTGGAAGCTTCCTCACAGCTCGAAATCGATATCAGGTTTTGATGGGTCAGCAGGGCGTTGCATCTACAGTCTGGAGCTCAGATGATATCAAAAGTCTCCAGAATCTTGTTGACGAAGGTGAGCTTGAAAAATGGAGATTTATATCAAGAGAACTTTACAAGCTTACGGGAAAGTTCTTCACGGATGCACAATGCAGAGATCTAGTTCTTGAGTTGTTCAACGAGTCACCTGAAGAGTTTGGTATCACTGCGGCAGTTATTGATGAAATTGAGGGAGAAGACTCACTCCGTACTAATGATGGTTAGAAGAAGACTTTTATCTGGATTGAAATATCTGTCTATGTATCAAACATGGAAATCAGTGCTCTCATCAAACACTCTCTCGGCGTCTTCTCTTCTCCCTTCCCATGGGAAGATTGGAGCGAAGCCGGCTGTTGATTCGATATCATCGACGCTTTCGGTGGTTTCATCTTCAAAACCGGACTTCAGATCCCATTTGTTCTTCAGGTCAGGAACCGATAGCAAATGGGCCTCACCCTTTTGAGAGACATCTTCGATTGGTTTGATACTGGATAGCATGTGCACTTCAGATGCACTCTTGCCAAAGTAATGCCTGTTGAAAACCTTCCACCATGACTGATGAAAGCCTTCCATGACTTCGTAGGCTTTTCCGAATGTACCATGGGTCAAGATGCTCGAATCTCTAGAAAGCCATGGTTTAGTCAGGCCAATAAAGTGGACATTTTTGATTTCTCTCCCAAATCTGAGTATTGCAGGAACGTACTGATACCCAGCAGATGGTGTAACGTTAAATGTAAAAGGCAATCTCTTCCACTTGCCAAGAAAGTACTCGTTCAACAATCCTTGGTCTCCACCGTCAAATGATGGAGACTCTAGGGTCTGGATCATGTTCACCAAGCCACCGGCAATTTCCTTTGAAGGCTTGGAAATGAAGATACCAGAGTTGAAAATATCAGGCCAGCCAGCATCTGGGGAGGCAGCAATAGGAGTATCTTCCGTGATCGGGACATCAAAGTAGCTGTCAATGTTGACGAGTGGGAGAACATCCGCGTCAAGATAAATGAATTTAGAGAACTGGGTCTGCTCCCACACAAGAATCTTGGTGTATGTGGATACCAAATCAAGTCTTCCCAGGTCCGAGAGTTGCTCCAGTGAGGTACTGAGAATCGGTTGGACTGGGATGATGCTATCGTACACTTCCTCGAGAAGATCAATAGCAGGCGGAGAAACATTACAAACAAGAATTGCGAGCTTCTTCTCAGTTCCAAGATCCCTGAGAGCATTCGCCAATGTGAGAGCACCGGCTAAATACTTGTTGTTTGTCAGGACCGTGATGTAGGCCTCTTCAGTCATTGTGTCGTTTCAGTACAGGGGCTTGAAGAACAAAGGGGTTGAGCAGTGGCTGTTTTGCTTTCCAGCAAGATATATTCAAAATGAGTATATCTTTCTTATCTGAAGAGAAGAATACTCCTTTATGGATGGGGAATGATAAATGGGATGAAACGTGTATCTGTGGTATGTTTTTGGCTGCCTACCTGCATATCTCTAGAATTGGGTTGGCGCAGCATAAAGTAAACAAACCCCACTCAATCGGGGTGTCAATAGTATAGCTACGCACAAAAGAAAAGGATCAGTTAACTGTCCTTTATAAACAGAACAAAGTGTAGAAAAAAGATGGAAAAAAAAGATGTTCAACCCTCTGAAATCCATCATGGACGCTGCTTGTAGGTTCCGGTGCTCGTACTGGATGTCGTCGTAGTTGCAGTCGACGAAGAGTTACCAGTCTGGGCAGAATGAGCGACCATTGCCGAGTTTGCTGAGTGGCCATTGTTGGCGGATCCATTCTGAGGGATCAGGCCGCTGGCTTGTGACAGATGTGCGGAAGCACGCGAGCTGGCACTGTTCTCCTTCAAGGTGGTCAACTGCTTTGCTCTAAAGTTCTCATAATGGATGTCGGCAGTTGTCTCGATCAAGTCCTGCAAGTGAGTTCTTGTCAAAAAATCTCTCAAATAGACAAACTCTGACTGTTCGATATCCTCCACGTTGATGGTCCCCCACTTCGTTCTTCTTCCCTTGAACACCTGACCATCGATGGTGATATCAGTTTCAGATCCGATGACAGCAAACGGAATGATGGATCTAATACTGTTGTTCAACTCCTTTTCCTCGTCAAGCAAGTCATCAGAGTCGAATGGATAGAGGCTCAACTTGTGGTATTCAAATTCTTTTTGCAAGGTCTTTCTAAAAGAGTCACGCTCATCAAGAGTCAACGTGTCAGCCTTTGCAATGACCGGAATAACGTTGACAATCTCACAAAGTTTTTTCAATGCGGCAATGTCAACCAGACGCAGGCCAATGTTGTTTGGCTGAATGAAGTAGAGAACGGCGTGAACTCTGGTGTCCTGGATGTGCTTTTCACGTTGAGCGTTCAACTCCTTACGCAAGTACAACGAGTACTGTTCCTTGATGTATCTCAGAATTGGCTCCCAGCACTTGTCATTGTTGATCTGGTCACCGAACCCCGGTGTGTCAATGACGTCCACGTTCATACGGACGTTGTTCTCAACAAGCTGGTGGGAAGAAACTGTGATCTCAGAAGTCTTCGAGATTGGCTCAGATGCTGACTTGCGGCCATGGGAGTCGACCAAGTGGGATGAAAACAATGTGTTTATCAAGGTGGACTTTCCCAATCCAGAGTATCCCGCCACAAGAATGTTGAACTGGAAGCCTCTTTTCAACAAACGGTGCTCGATCTGAGTGGTGATCGTGTCGAAACCAACGTAGTTCGAAGGCTGCACGTATGGTCTTGTGAGAGTGTCAGACATTTTGTGTGGTTGTGTGATTGATGAGATGGCCTTTCGATGTTCTAAGAAGTTAGCGCCGTGTTCCAAATGGCAGTGAAGCTTGTTTTTGTGATCGAAATTCCAAATCAAAACGCGTCGGTTGGCACTTTTGTGACGCGAAACTGGGAATCCGTGTAGAAATAGCAGAAATATTCGCGAATTCTTGATTTCGCGACTGGTGTTCAGGTGTTGTGGTGCCAATTTTTTCCCAGCGTCGACATAACAAACGGTGATTTTTGAAGAATACCAGCTTTCTATTCAATAGATCACCTGTTCAAAACGCTGTTTCGAGTCATGTCTCTCTCTTTGAACCTTGGACGACTCACCGGCCTGGTCTTGCCGCGCCTTCCAGAAATCAAGATCAGACTGAGCATACCCAACCCGTTCCAAGCATCAGCTCCGGCTTCACAACTCTCTCCAGAACTTCAACAACGCTTGCAGGAGTATCTGGATAACAGACCCGTTGAGGAGTCCTTCTTTATTGATAACGGTCTCTTGAAAGCTGTTCCAAAAAAGAAGGTGTCGCATCAGAGAAAGAGAACCAAACAGCTCAAGTCCACGCTGAAGCAGCTTCCATACCTTCATCACCTGAACCGTTGTCCATCCTGCGGTCACACCAAGAGAGCAAATACACTGTGTATGCACTGCGTGCTACAAATCAAGAACCTTTGGAAGGATGATATGCGTTTGACTCAGGAGCCTACTGTCATCGAGCAGGAGTTGGACCCAGTGGATAAAAAGCTTCTGTACCCAGGAAAGAAGCAGAGTGAGAAGGAGAAGGCCTTGGAGAAGAAGGACTACATTCTCAAACGTACCAGAACCCTGCCACTTTATAGAAAATGAAGTTGGTGGGAGTTTGTAAATAGCCGCTAGTAACGCACATATACATGAATTCAAGCACACTGTATTCGATTTTTATGTTTACATAATCGTGCAACACTTGGACCCTTCGGATGCCTTTTCAACTGGTGCAGCAGATGTCTGTGCCTGTCTAGACTCCTTTGTAGTAGTGGTTGCTGTCTTGCCCTCAGTAGTAGTGGTTGGGGCGGTAGCTGTGGCCTCAGTGGTGACTGGGGCAGCGGCCACACCGAACTTCTTAACAGTGGTGTAGAAGTAAGCACCCTGTTCTGTGGCAATGCTCGACTCGAGCTCAGAGACTTGTCTGGATCCGTCACCGGCGGCAAACGAGCCTGCACCCCATGGAGAACCACCGTGAGTCTCATCAAGGTTAGTCAGCATAGCGAAGGTCTTTGCGTAACCCAATGGCACGTAGATCATACCGTGGTGGGAGAACATGGAGAGAGAGTTTCTGATAGTGACTTCCTGGCCACCACCCGGGGTTCCTGTAGAGACAAAGAGGCCGTAAGGCTTACCGTGGAGAGCACCAGAGGCCCAAAGACCACCTGTGGAGTCCCAGAATGCAGAGAACTGCGATGGGACCGCGCCGTATCTTGTTGGGAAACCAAAGATGAAAGCATCGTACTCCTGGAGGGTCTCGAGAGTAGCCAATGGGATGTCTGCAGGCTTTGGAGGGGCATGAATAAGAGCAAGAACCTCGTCGTTAAGTGTCTCTGGCACCTGAAAGACGTCAGCCTGGCCACCCTCTCTTTCAACACCGGCCTTGATGGCGTTGGCCAGTGAGGTGACGTGCCCGTAGGTAGAGTACTGGATAATAGCGATCTTAGCCATTGAGTGAGATGTTGGGAGTGGGAAGAGACAGGGAGAAGACAGGGACGTGGGCTTTCTGTTTTGAACCCAACGCGGGTGTGGCTGCGCGCGGCAGATCTCCCTGACACACCATTACGTGAGCTTAGCTAACATTTGTCATGCGCGCCTATATAAATAAACACCCGCCCGCGTGTTCGAAACTGCCCACACTCAGACAAAACACCAACACACACACACAATGGCTCCTAAGGTTGCAATCATCATCTACTCTATGTACGGACACATCGTCTCGCTTGCCGAGGCTGAGAAGGCCGGTGTCGAGCAGGCCGGCGGTCAGGCCGACATCTTCCAGGTCCCAGAGACCCTTAGCGAGGACATCCTCACGTTGATGCACGCTCCAGCCAAGCCAGACTACCCAATTGCCACTCCTGCTACCCTCGAGGAGTACGATGCCTTCCTCTTTGGTATTCCAACCAGATTCGGTAACTTCCCAGCCCAGTGGAAGGCCTTCTGGGACTCCACTGGTGGTCTTTGGGCCAAGGGTGCTCTCCAGGGCAAGATTGCCGGTATGTTCGTTACCACCGGTACTCCAGGTGGTGGTCAGGAGGTCACTATCCTCAACGCCATGTCCACACTTGCTCACCACGGTATGATCTACGTACCATTGGGTTACAAGAACACATTTGCCCTTCTTACTAACTTGGAGGAGGTCCACGGTGGTTCTCCATGGGGTGCTGGCGCCTACGCTGGTGGTGATGGTTCTAGACAGGTCTCCAAGCTCGAGTTGGAGATTGCCACTGCCCAGGGCTCCTCCTTCTTCACCACTGCTGGTAAGTTCTAAATGTGTCTTAGATAAAATCAATAAAGGTTTGTTTTTAACCCATCTAGCGTAGTGCGTGTGGCCCCTGGATAATTTATGAGGATGAGGATGAGGATGCCACAAACTCCCCCCCCCCTCCAGAAAATACGCCCAAAGACACCACCAACGCGAAGCAACGTCATTTATTCCACTGAAAATGAGTCAGATCCTTGATCAGATCCTTGTGGAGGATGTAAGTGTCTTTGCCGCCCGCTGAAATCTCGTACAAACGACTGACCGCCACCTTTGAGATTGCAAAGTACTGCCCACAAAAGTTCATCACGTATCACCAATGTATCCACGCCAACAGAGAAAACCCGATGACGTGTCTACCGCAGCAGCAGGATCTTGCTTCATGTATAAGAACCGAGTAAGTGTCTCGTTACGTGTGTTTCGAGCTGCGTTGTACTAACCATCCCCCCACAGAGTTCCGGCGTTTCAGAAGATCATCGGCGAGTGCGGCGCTCTTCTCCAGGAATATCAGGGCTGTCTGCAGAAGAACATTGAAAAGCAGTCAGAGTGTGCGCCGCTACTGAAGGAGATCAGAGATTGTGCATCTGCATGTGTTGATCTGGCAAGAGACCCTATGAACAAGCTTGCGAAGGAATGATCGGCGCGTAACTTCAAAGCACGCAGCGTTCCCCGCCACATAAAATAGATGTTTGTATATATATATATATATATATATATGTAGACTTCCTAACCACTCGATGTACTTTACATGTCTAGAATGTGCTTTTTTTGCTATTGAAAATGACGCCGCCGATGAGCCCCGGCTCGATGGGCCAATCCGCGCGTACCCCCCAAACAAAAAATAGAGAGCTCATCCATGTTGACGGCAGCTACGCATCATGCCAAACGGGCGGCTAACAAACAAACCAGGCCCATTCTGAATTCTGTTTTGCACAATAATCTTCCCCTGTGTTCTACTTGCTTTGTGTGAATTTCTGGGCTCTCAAAGTACTCTGTGATACTCGTCCCACACCGTCCTACCGACTCTGTTTTGACAGAATGACACCAAACCAAGAAGAGGGTTTTGGCGCTCCACTCAGACAGCTCAAAACTGAGCCCGTATTGAGTACAGTTCCTCGTATCCTGCTCAACTCGAACTCCAACTCGCAATCGAGGATGGATTCAGGCGTCAACACGGCCACAGTATCTGTAAACACTTCAACAAATGGGACGCCTCTGCGGCCGTCTTCCCCAAACAGACTTGCAGAGATGACAGAAGAAGAGAGACACAGAATCTACAAATACATTCAGGTGGACATGAATGGTGATCATCAGACCCCAGCCAAAAGCTTCAAGTCGTCAGTTTCGTTTGATACGGTTTGCGTCGATATTTTGGGAGAAGCAGCGGGTCATAGCAAAATCAATACACCTCTACGTGGAAGATCTCCCGCTCGACAGATTGATGGATTCGAAACAGATGGTGAAGATGATGAGGAAGTTCACCATCAAGAAATTGGAGATTCACTATTGAAATCGTATTTATCGCCGACATCAAAAGGCTTTATGGATGACCACTTCAATAAGTATCGAAATGCAGATAACATTGTGGGAAAACGTGATGAGGGTGGCTTTCGAGTTGATTACCCTACAAATTCTGCGGTCAAGGGAGAAGCGTTTACTTTGAACATGACAAAGGACCTGGACCATACGTCCACCAAAAGAACGTGGTTGGTTTACATCTCTGGAAGACGCCATACCTGGGTTTCTTTGGACTACACTGTTTCCAAACTTTTGGGCCCTGATGATGTATTAGTTGTTGTTTGTCGAGTTCCATCCAAGATTCGTGATGAAGATGAACCGAGAAAACAACTGAAGGAAAAGTCACTCAGAATCAAGAAGTACATCCAAAACATCAGTCCACAGATCAGCTTCAAAGCTACCGTTGACATTTACTATGACTCTAGTACAGATCAATGTTTGGAAGAGTGGGTTGAGATATATATGCCACATGCCATTGTGGCGGCGTTCAAGCCAAGTTCAAGGTACCTCCTGTCAAACAACTGGTTGAGTACGTCCCGAATGTCACATAGACTCATCAAGAATTGTCCTGTTCCAGTGGTTATTGTTCCAGTTCTGACCACGAATGGACTCGAGATTGAGACTTTTGAAGAAATATGTCACAGACATGGATGGTCTTCGAATGTTAGTACGCTGACTGAGCAGCTGAAGTCTTTGGATGAGCTAAAGAATGCAGTCCCCGATGATCAGTTGGATGTGCTTCTGAAACGTCGTTTGAATGAACTTGCCACAAAGCCATCCATGGGATCTATGAAGTATCTGGATTCACCACATGACTCCGAATCAGACATGGAGTCAGACTCGGACACAGACTCAGACTCACACAGTTCGATCCATTACACAGACAGATATATTCTCTTGACAGAAGTGGTGAAGAGCAAGAGAATGGAGCTGAAGGACTACTTTGATGAAGCGAAGCAGAAGCCTCTCACAAAGGACTACTACATGAACAATCTCAACAAATTGAGTGACATCACCGCCAAAGTTGCGGTCCAGTTTGAAGAAGCGGCCAAACACAGTGAGACTGAGGACTTGGTGCGCTCATTCACGGGTCTTCCAAAGCTGGAAAAGCAAAAGTCCATGTTGGATGTTTTGGGCGATGACCACCAAGCTGGGAAGAACGCAATGGACCATCTGAAGAGACAGCTGACGCATTCACCTACAGGAAATGGTAACAGTGCTCCACAGTTGGCTTCCTCGTCACTCAAGTGGAATCTTGATACTAAAAAATTCGGGTCTGCATCGTCTTCGGAGCTGAGAAAGACCAAGTCACACGTTGCGGACCAGTCCACCTCTGCAAAGAGTCACTCTTCCCTTTCATTCACACTCCCATCCCCACGTGAATCCAGCTCAAGAGACATGGGAAGCGGTAGCTTCACCAATTTGAAGGCCACTATGTCGCACGATTCAGGTTCTCTGCGCCGTGAGGCCTTGCAGAGGGCTCAGAGTGAGTCTGCAGTCAACACGACAGGCGGATCATCACGCCGGCGAGGATTCATCAGCAAGCTCTTCAAGAAGAAATCCTGAATATATATATATATGTATATATCTATTTAAGCTAGATCCAAAAATTGACATGCCTATCTTGTGTTAGTTTCGTTGTAGCCGCCCTGTTGGGCTTGAATGGGCGGTGGAGCTCCGAGTCCGGGATCGCTCCGCTTCCCTCCGGAGGGGGGGTTTGGAAAGGGGAGCGAGAACCAACGAATCTTTCCCTCTTCCTTTCCACACACTCACAAACTCCGACCTCCTAACAAAGCGCGCCGCCACGCAGTAATAAGCTTCCAAGGGAAACAGGAGCATTAACGAAATATTAGATCTTTTTCACCCAGCTTCCTCCGATCTCCAGCCCCCACCCCCTTCCCACATTACAAATCTCTTTGTGTGCTCTTTGCCCGGTTTCCCCACACACTCACAGCCGGCCTCCAAACCACAAACAACACAAGTAAAAAAAAAATGTTCAGAACCACAAGAAACTCGCTGGCTCCAACGCTCTTTAGAGCACTCAGATACAACTCCACTGCCACTGCCCCGCTCGCCAGCTCTGTTGGTGCTGCCCCAGTCAAGCGCGTGGGAGCATTCCGTGGCGGGCTTCTGGGCTTCTTTGCCGGTGTCAGCGCCACGTCCGTGGTGGTGTACTACTACATCCTCGACGAGTACAAGAACAGCAGCAATGTCATCATCAAGGACGTGCTCAGCCTGACGAAGAGCATCAGGGTGCTTGAAGAGCACGTGAAGGCCCTTGAAGACCAGGTCAAATGACCTCGTTTTACGGGAGAAAAAAAGGACTCCTCCTTGGGCACTGAACTGTGTCCGGTAGAGATCTCTGTGTCTCTGCGCTTATTTATTCGATTATTTATCTGGCTTTTGTTGAAATATAGCTTATACACTGTCTTACTTTATTCCTCCGATAGGGGGGCCTCTAAATTTGCGAGGGGGGGTGGCGCGAAAACCGAACAATCGGGGGATGGAAACAATCGCTGCTGGCTCCCCAACGGTCGCCATCACCATTATCTCAAATCCACTGAAAAAGCGCTTCTTTTAATTTAACTCACCACTCCCTTGCGTTTTTCTCCGTTATCCGGTTTTATCCACCAATCACATCAGTTTCTTGCCACCCGTCATGAGCTCAGATCGCAGACCGTCGATGGCCGAGAGACGCTCGTCCACCGCCAGAAGACCGTCGGTGGTGCCACACCTCGCGGGGATCGAGAAGCCGTCGCCAGAGTCCATCCCCGACCAGTGCGACGTCGTCATTGCCGGAACGGGCCTTGCCGAGTCAATCCTGGCCGCTGCTCTCGCGTGGCAGGGCACCAACGTTCTCCACATTGACGCCAACTCGTACTACGGGGACAGCACCGCCACGCTCACCATCGAGCAGCTCAAGCAGTGGGTCACCAGCGTGAACACAGGGGGTATCCAGGGCTACAAGGACGCGGTGCTTTACATACCGCGTGGTAACGAGATGCCCACAAGAGACTTTGGCATCGACCTCACGCCAAACATCCTATTCTGCAAGTCAGACCTGTTATCTCTGCTCATAAAGTCGCGTGTTTACAAGTACTTGGAGTTCCAGCCATTGTCCTCTTTCCACTTCTACGAGAACGATAATTTTGAGAAGATGTCAAGCACTAAACAGGATATCTTCACCAACCAGACACTATCACTCGTCACCAAAAGATCTCTCATGAAGTTCATCAAGTTTGCTCTTGACTGGGAGAACCAGCCAGAGCTGTGGGAACCATACAAGAAGAAATCGATCGAAAGCTTCCTTTCTGAGAAGTTCAAGCTGGATAAACCGCAGATCTATGAACTCATCTTCTCGATTGGTCTCTGTAACAACAATGAGATCTCCACCCCAGAAGCACTGCTAAGAATCAAGAGATATCTTGTCAGTTTCGATGTGTATGGCAACTTCCCTGTCATGTACTCGAAGTACGGTGGGGCTGGTGAGATTTCTCAAGGATTCTGCCGTAGTGCAGCCGTTGCAGGTACAACTTACAAGCTGAACACTCGTCTTGTGTCGTTTGACCCAAAGACTAAAATCGCACACTTCTCCGACAACTCCTCGATCCGTGTCAATGAACAGATTATCGTCTCACCGTCCCAGGCCCCGGAAAAGTCGGTATTCAAACCAAAGCAGTCATATGAGATCCAAAGGCTGACTGCTATTGTGAAGAAGGAGTGCACACAATGGTTTGAGAATGGTGAGTCTGCAGCTATTGTTGTCTTCCCAACTGGATCCCTCGATAGCAACAACAAGCAGGCTGTTCAAGCTATCATCATGGGTGATGGCACTAGCATCACCGCCAAGGGTACGTGTGTCTGGTACATGAGCACTATTGAAACAGGTGAGCAAGGTCGTAAGGACTTGGAGTCTGCGTTGAAGAAAATGGAGGATTCTATCTTGAGAGAAACATCAGGTTTGGATTCCCAAGATTTCTTTGATAACAACAGCGGGATGTTAAACTCTGTGAAACTTGGTCAGTCTTTTAAGGACTTTGTTCCGAAAGAGAAGATCCAGTATCTCTTGAAGTTTTACTATGTGCAAACGACATCGATTCCACATGCAGGTGTTGTTGTTCCAAGTGAGTACAGAAAGAACTCTGTATACACTGCAGATGGCCTGTTGTACACTTCACTCCCATCGAGTGAAATCTCCTACGACGGTGTCATCACAGTAGCTAAAGTGCTCTACGAAAATATTGTTGGATCCGATGATGACTTCTTCGATGTTGACTTTGAAGACGACGAGGAGGAAATCAACGTGGACACTAGCAACCTCGAATCTGCGATCGAAGACGACGACGAGCCTGTGGAGTCCGGTGCCGCCCCTGTGGAATTTGTCGATGACATGGAGCTATAGTTAGTTTATTAATTTTCTCTTTTGTTGAATACTTACTTTCCCTCCAATGTTCCAACTATGTATCGAGATTATGAGCCCTGACCTAGATCCCCGCGAAATTTGAATGGTGTTCGGGTTTTCCCGATGTGACTTCGAAAATTTCTACGGTAGGCGCACTCTGAACGGCACCTAAGAATTTTTCACGCTTGGACGAACCGACACTCACACTCTCTCCCTTCCTTTCTTCATAGTACTGAGCAGGTTTTTTGCAAACGCTGTCGAAGAAGTCTACTATACAAAAAAACTCAAGAAAACAAAAATGTCTGACGTTGAACAGGTTGAGCAGGTTGCCGTTGAGGAGTCTGGTTCCATCACCATTGAGGATGCTTTGAAGTCTGTCCTCAGAACTGCTTTGGTCCACGATGGTTTGGCCAGAGGTTTGAGAGAGTCCTCCAAGGCTTTGTCCCGTGGTGAGGCCCAGCTCTGTGTCTTGTGTGACGCTGTCACTGAGGCTTCCATCATCACCTTGATTGAGGCTTTGTGTAACGAGCCAGAGAACAAGGTTCCATTGGTCAAGGTTGCCGACGCTAAGATGCTCGGTGAGTGGGCCGGTCTCGGTAAGATCGACCGTGAGGGTAACGCCAGAAAGGTTGTTGGTGCTTCCGTCGTTGTCGTCAAGAACTGGGGTGCTGACTCTGAGGAGAGAAACATCTTGATTGAGCACCTCTCTAACTAAGGACTTCATCGTTGATTGAAGGACATTTAGCGCAAGATTTCTTGTTTGCTTGGAAGGGATTTTATTATGCATTGTATAATTGCCGAAAAAGTGATGTAAAATTTTGTACGATCCCTAAGGTAGAGTAAAACTATAGAAACACTGGTACGTCAATCTCAACACCATCAACGTGTTGATTCATTTCCTTCATTTCCGATTCTGATGCTTCATCTTCAGCCCGTTCTAGTTGTTGTGGTTGGCCCTCGTTGTTCTCATCTAAAAAGTACTGCATCTGCTCTTCTCTGTCCACCAGTTGTAGCAACTTAAAATCAAACACTGTTCCTGTATAGTTCTTTGGGAGATCTGTTCCATAGAGACAGAGAAGGTTGATATTCAGAATGTTCTTATCTCTTTTGAATTTGCACTTGTTGGATAATTTCATCGCTCTGAGTGTCATTTGAAACATGGAAAACTTGTATGCACTGATATCTGTGTTGGAGGTTGACGGGAAGATGTGTAGTTGATCCATGATGGATCTGTCATTTGGCAAGTATAGCGATGAATTACCCATCTCTCCTTTGGAAATGATGGCGAGTTTTTTGTTTCTCTTGCTTTGTGTGGATGTATAGAGGTATATTTCTTCTGTGTTGATATCCTTGAGGTCCTTGAGGGCGTCGTAGAGAACATCAGCTTTGATCATGCCTTCGAGCATGATCTCATCGTGATTGAGATCGAATCCCATACTGTTGGCCTCAAAATCCAAGTTGACATATGTGGAAAACTCACACCGCTCTGTAATCTTGCTGTCCTCGTAGATGAGAACAAATGGGTGTCCGTTTCCTTTGTATATCATCGTACACTGTGTATTCTGGGATGGGGATTGCGTTCTGTTGATGATGCTGAGACTCTCCACAATGGGCACGATGTCCACAGTGAACTTGTCAGTGTCATCTTCACCTTCATCTCCATCATCATCATCAGGATCATTCTCTTGTTCCCTTTGGAACTCATAAGTGGTGCAGAGGCCTTTCTCCAAGGTCAACTCAACTCGACAGACATGTGAATTCTCCGTTATGAAGCTTAATCCATCCTCTGAGATTCGTACGACAACCGTTGAGTTCACAGCAGATAATGCACCGAGAATCGCAGCAATGTGAGCCACAGCTGTAGTTGAAGCACTGAACATTTATTGCTCTTTTTTCTTTCCTTCTTTCTTTTTTGTGGCTTTTGTTTAGTTGGTGAAGGTCCTATTGTTTACTTTTCGAATCTGCCAAAACCGCACGGGCAACTTCTCCACAGACCAAACTTTCTCACCGAGGCTCCTCCCTTTTTTTAACCTTCTCCTTATATATTTATATTTATACCACCACAAAAGGATGAATAGCCAGAGGAGAAGACAGCTGGGGATTCTTGGAGGGGCTGTCCTCGTTGTGGGCTTCTCCTACGCGATTTACCGCTATTTGGCGCCAGAAAGAGAGCAAGAGGTGAAGACAACGAGTTACACCAAGAAAACCATCACGATTGTGTTAACTGACTCCATCATCGCCTCTAAAGTACCGCTGGGTGAGATATTGGAACAGACAAGGGATGTTGTTTTAGTCATTCCTCCGGGACTCACCGTTGACGACTTGAACGAGCCACTTGCCGAGACGGTACGGCACAAGGCCATCGAATGTGACACTATGGATGGCGTGTGGTCGGTGGTGAAACATCTCAACAGTGAGACGATCTTTGTTGTGACAGATGACCTTGAAGAAGACATCCCGAAGGGGCTGGAACGCTACGTGGGTGAGATAGTACAGATGGACCAGAACTTGGCCGTGATCAACGAGTGTATTCTATCTGCTGTTATCAACTGAGAGTTCATCATCTTTTCCCCGTGATGTCCCTGTTTTTCCCAAATATGACACCTTCCGAGCTCTGGGATGCACCTTTCATATATCCATACTCCAGTGAACTCCAAGCAACGTTCTTTGGCTTTTGTGGTACTGGAGGTGGTGCTCGTTTCGTACTGAGCTTGGGGCCAATGACAGGGATGGAATGGTTTTTGGTATGTGCGTAACGTGAAAGGGAAACAATGGTCTGGAGAACACTGGCAATGTCCTGTTCTTCGTAAAGGTCAATGGTTTGGAACGTTTCATCCTCGGGGATACCGTATTGTTTCACAAACGTGAGGAAGTTTGCAATGTTTTCCATCTGAACAAAGGGGAAATTGCTCTCCTTGTACTTGAACGACGCACCAAGTGCGCATGCGAGCTTTGCAAGGACCACCCCGCTCTTCAACGTCTCGATGAGCTGAGTGTGTGGTTCTGGTTCTCCGATGCGCTGAAAGATCCACGTCTGCGCCTGCTGTGCCAGATGTGCGTCGAACTTGGACCGTCTGAGGTCTCTGAGGTCTGCATCAAGTGAGGAAACTTCTGGTTTGGACATTTTTGTGTCTGTGTAAAAGAATTGTTGTGAATAGATAGATTCCAATGTATGGGGCTTTCTTTCTTTTCTTTTGATATATAAATATATAAAGAGACCGAGCTCAGCCCTCCTTATGTGGGATGACCCAGTTTTCCGCGAACCCGTTTGTGTGTTGCGCCAACCATTTCAGCGTGTGCGCTTCGCTCCGAAATGTAAACAAACAGATATTTCTGTCCCCCCGACTCTTTTTCTTTTTCTCTCTTTCTCTCCCTCCAGATGGACTTTCTCAAGTCGCTGTGGCCGAACTCGTCGCAAAACGTCGTGACGATCCCGCTGCATATCGAAGGGGAGTTGCAGGACGACCTTGACCTCAAAGTCAAAGCACTGAGCTATCTCTTTAGACGGCTTTCTGTTGATCAGTTACCGGCTTTTGTAAGCGATAACGGTGTATACAACTTTGCGCACGGCCCGGGGAACGAGAAGCTGGATGCGATCTACAACAGGGCAGAGTTTGAGAGGGCGTTGGTAGCTGATGAACACAGAATTCTGGTGGATTGGTTCAAAAATCGATTCAGGGCTGTGTGTATTCTGTCTGGGGTGCCACAATCGTCGCCGTTTGAGCCGGTATTGCGGGCTGGTTTCCGCTTTCTTGTGTTGTCTGCTGATTCGACGGATGAAGATTACGTCTCTACTCTGACAACATCGGATATCTATGTTGAACACCCTTTGGAAATGGTTGTGAAACGGCAGGTGGTGCTGGATGCCCTTGCTACACAACGCCAACTGAGACCCTCATCCAAGAAGCACTTCAACAACAACGACCGCTCCGCCATCATCCTCAGATATACACACAGGCTTAGTGAGTTGGTCCAGGTCGAGCGTATCTATAAAGCTTCGCTCATCACAAGGCTCGAAACGTTCAAATCTTCCAAGCTGGGACTCATCAAGGAAACCATCGAGGAGTTTGATACTGTGGATGAAGAGAATAGCGGTGTCCATCTTTTCCCTTCGAGTGCAGTCAGATCACGTTCACCTGTAAGACGACGCCAGTCCATCGATCCGGCAAAACCGCTATCACCAATTAAACTCAACACACCTTCCTTACAACCGATGAAGCTGACTCCACCATCATCCCCTTCAAGATCCCCACCACGAAGTCTCCGCTCGAGATCGGCTTCCCCTGTCAAGGGACTCAAGAAGAAGCAGTCAATGACGCTCCTCAAGATGGACAAGTCGCTTTCGCAGGCAGAAGCTGTAGAACAGCCTTCACCACTCAACGAGGACGAATGGATAACGAGGGAGGAGATGGCGATTCTCCAAACACAAGCAGAACAAGCTGTGATGTTCAGAGTTGAACGTGAGAGGAAGCTGATTCGCACAAACTGAAGTATATTTATTATTCAACAACATTTCCATAACAGACACAACACCTCTATGCATACAATATATAAGACCACTTTTGTTAAAAACTATGTACACTTTTCGTAAAACGCATGAATCAGACTCTGTGTCTGACTGATGGATCAACGTGGAGCGGCGACCAGACACCTCTCACAGACTCGTTGATGCTCTCCACCTTGGAGTTTCTCTTTCTCAACTGTTCTCCACTCGCCTCTCTAAGAAGCTTCATCTTGTTCTGGACGTTGTCGATGTTGAGGTTACGCACACAGATGGCCTTTTCACGCCCGTTGGCGTATTCTCCTTTAATCACCGGGTGGCCTGCTTTCTGCACAACTTTGAACTCAATCTTGGGGTTCTGCTTAGCGTATTGATCGAGTCTGAGCCTCAGGAAGTCTCGCACACCTTGCGACGAGCCACCAGCCTTGTCGTATTGCACGATCATGCGCTTGCACGATAGCACAAAGGTTCCAACACCATTTTGAATCACCGGGAGCTGCGAAACTGGCTTGACTGGCATTAGGAGGTTTCTCTTTTTGGTAGATCCAGATGAGGGAGGGTTTTGCTAGTGTTGATGGTGGAAGTAACTTTTTTTCCCTTCCCAATATGGAGGAAACTGTGGCGCGTACCATAATTCGCGACTTCACCAACACCACAATCAAGTCAAATGAACCTCCTCTCACCCCACATACTTGTATCTATTTCCCACCCATTTCTTTTACACTCTATTCACAAATGCTCAGATCACCATTCAGATCGATATGGACAAGAAGCTTCCACTCCTCCCGCTTCTTCCGCAAAGAATCCGTTATTTCTTCACTAGATGTCCTCGCTGATGCATCTGTCCCTCTCAACAACATTGATACAATCACAGCAGATTCCGTTGTATTCTCCTCCGGGTTATTAGTGAAAGACAAGGTGACTTTTCTGATTGCTAATCGGGTTTTGGAGTTTGAACCAAAATATGAGATTAAGAACGGCTTTATGGTGGAATTTGAACCGAAATCCTTACAATTCCTCAAACTTATCAATCCACAACCGGATCTTCTTGTCATTGGACTTGGACAGAAAAGTAGGCTTCTCAGTCAGATGAACTTGGAACTTTTTAGATCGTTGGGAGTCAGAGTTGAAATCTCTGATACGAAGAATGCGGGAAGAAATTTTGATTTGTTGGCTACAGAGAGACCAAATCAAGTTGGTGCCATTCTCCTTCCTCCAAATGTTTGATTCCTATAATTATTTATTTATTGATTTATTCATCTTATTTATACTCATATTTATATCATCAAAAAAAATACTACAGACATTGTCGTATCGATTACTCTTCTTTTAACTCTTGTACACACACTCACACACGCACATATAGTCTCTTTTTCACCAATCGTCATCTTCCTCCTCATCACTATCACCACCCATCTTTCCAGCTCTGGCCTTGAGAGCTTGTGCCAAACCACCAGCCAAGTTGTTCTCTTCTTGTTTCTTGGCCATCAATGCAGCTGCTAATCCACCACCGAGTCCACTTCCATTGGCAGTACCATTCTGTTGAGCAACTGGTTGTTGAGCCACTGGTTGTTGAACCACTGGTTGTTGAGCCATTGGTGGGGCAGCAGGTGGAGCAACAGAGGCAGGTGGAGGACACTCAACGACATAAGCACCAGGAACCCAACCTTCTTTTGATCCATCAAGCATCTTTGCCAACCACCAACCATTGCCCTCTTTCTTCAAAATATAAACAATTGTATCCTTCATAATTGGCAATTCCGAAGCAGCACCAGTTCCGACAAAGTCATATGCAGCTTTGAATGTTGGAAGTGCTGGTGCAGCAGGTGGCGCAGGAGGTGGTGGTGGTGGTTGCTGTCTTGTTGGCTGTGCTGCTGGTCTTGCATGTTGCACTGGTTGTTGTTGCACTGGTTGTTGTTTCTGCTGAGGAGCACTTGGTGGAGCTTTTCTCTGTGTTGCAGGGGAAGTCTGTTGTGGATGATAAGCAGCAGATGCAGCGGCTGCAGCAGGGTTAACCTGTGGTTGTTGTCTCTGAGATGGTGCTGGAGGTGGAGCTTTTCTCACAGTACGAGCTGGGGCAGCAGATGCAGCAGCAACAGCAGGATTAGCAGGTGTAGTCGTTGGTCTGTATGTGTTTCTTGGTGTAAAGTCAAGTGCTGCACCACTAGATTTCTTTCTAGGCTTTGGTTTGGATGTAGATGCTGCTGGACGACCTGGACGAACAGTGATGGTACCAGACTTGTAAAGATCACCATAAACTGGAGCAGTTCCACTGGAGACAGACTTGACAGTGTGGAATTTTCCTGGCTTCTTCTGATACTTGATGGTAGTATCAATCTGAATCGCAATACCGCTGTTCAACTGCTTCAGCTGAGTAAGAAGTTCAGTTTTGGACCACAAGTTGATGAAAATATCCACACCTTGAGAAGACTGAGAAAGAGCAATCCAATCATCTTGCAAGTTTGTCAAACCAACATACTTAATATTAGAAACTCCCATGGACATTTCGGTGCTGTAGGAAGCCTTTCTGTCAACCACTTGGTGAGCAACAACATAGACTGTTGAATGTGTAACAAACACATGTCTCGCAAGTCTTTGGGAAGATCTTCCAAACTTCGAATGCAACACCTCACATTCACTCGAGAACACAACATTCTCCTTGATGCCAGCTTGGTTCTTAATGAAAGCACCCTTAGAGTTTCTCTCGTTAGCATTAAGGTAGTCACCCATGTACTGTCTGAAACCCAAGAGAGACATTGAACGACGTTCCTTTCTCGATCCAAGCAATCTGGTACCATAATCACGAAGCTGCTCATACTTGTTACCACCTTGTCTTTCTCTCCAGAATCTTTGAAGCTTGATAGCAGAATCGATTCTCTTCTTCATGAATCTTCTAATAGCTCTCTGGATTCTTGCAGCCATGTTGTGCCAGTATCTATCTCTCAACGACTCCAAACCGAACAACGTCTCTGGGGTCTTGATGAACACCTTTGTCGTACCCATCTGGTACTCAGCAGCAGGGATAGCCGCGTCTCTCAAGATATGCAAAACCGCATCCTTAATTGGACCAGTCCAAGTATAATCACCAGCATAAGAACACTGTGGGGAAAGCAAATAAAATCTTTCAACAAACTTCTCAAATGTTTGACGGTATGCAAAACCTGCTCTTCTGATTCTAACGTTCTCTTTCAAACCCAAATACTTGATTTGATGAAGTACTTGTTTGTTGTCAAACTCAGATGGAGATCTGTTCTGGTTTGGCTTGATGGTTCTGATGTAGGATGGTTGAGATAACGAGAGTGTCTCCACGAGCTCGTTGGCTGACTTGATAATCTTATCACCGGCAGTTGGTGGTCTCTTTCTAGATCCGTGGTCAACTGGCTTAGGGAACAATTTATGAATGAATGGGTTCTGGGAGGTGGAAAGCATCTCCATCAAATCCTTTTGAAGCTGATCTTTGTTCTTGTCAGTCATCTGGTTGATATCATAAGACACATCACCAGCATAGTGCTTCACCAGGAACTTGGCTTGTCTCAATTCAAAGTGTTGGTTCGATGTCATCAAGTTCAATCTCTGTGCGAAAGAGGCATCACTCTCATCACTCTTGGCATGAGCAGTAGCACAAGCATCGTTCAAAGCAGCAAAGATACCTGGTGGTCTCTTGGCTTCAATGAGATCCACAACCACCTTGTTGTTGAAGAACTGGATTGGCGTCCATTGAATCTGTTCACGGACGTACTCATCCTGTTCGGACTTCAAGGTCAACTGAATGAAAATCTGTTGCAACTTCTCGTTGACATAATTGATACAAAGCTGCTCAAAGGAGTTATGCTCAAAGATCTCAAATCCATAAATATCAAGAATACCAATGGACTTGGACTTCTGGCCCTTGTTTAAGACATTGTTTAAAATGACAATGATGTAGTCAAACAATTCAGAATAAAGAGCAGCAGCAAGTGCATTCTTGACAGCGGTGGCCTGAGTTGGATTGAGTGGAATTTCATAAGTCTCACTCACTGTAGTCATCATACGGGTCTTCAAAGAGTTGATCAAAGTCTGTTCATCAACAGCCAACAAGTATGCAACAAACTTCGTGACGGAGTTATCTCTTATCTGGGAGTTTCCCTGGTCATCTTCGACAAATGTGACATTACCAACCCACAGAATAGCAGCAATGACCTTGAAGATCTCATCTTGCTGTGCCTTGTCAATGCCAATAGTCTGCATGGCATTCAATGTGTCCTGGAAGTCCTTGACATCGTCGATGGAGCTGACAGAGGTGGTACCAGAGGTGTAGAGGTACTGCTCCGGTCCTTGAATACCGTAAGACTGTCTGTAGCTGTCAGGTGCGGCTTTTGTGAGCTGGTAGAAGATGTGGAAGTTTCTCTCGTTCTTTGTTTGGCCCACCACTCTTTGCTTCTCAAGAAGGTAGTTTGTGATCTTACCACTGACAGGTTCAAACTGCTCGTTGAAGTTTATTTCGAGGTATTTTCCGTGTCTGGAGGAATTATCGTTACGGAGTGTCTTTGCACAACCGAAAGACTCGAGCAATGGGTTTGTGGCGAGCACGATGTCCTTAATCTCACGAATGGACTCATTTGAAGAACCTTCGGCAGTTGCAGCAGCAATATATTGCATAATTCTCTTAGCGGCCTCGGTCTTACCGGCACCAGATTCACCGGAGATGATAACACACTGCGATTCGTTATAGGCCTTCATGTTGTACACCATGGATTCGGCCACGGCAAAGACATGTGGCGGAACCTCAAGTCTGTTCTTGCCCTCGTAAGAGCGCAGCACATCGTCGGTGTAGATTCCGAGGTCACGGAATGGATTGACGGAGATCAGCACATGGCCGATGTAGGTGTAGATGGTGCCATTCTCGAATCTCTTCTTCAGGTTGTCGTTGATGGCCTCGTCGGTGATCTTGGTAAGCAAAGTGAGATCAGAGACACCCACCTCGCGCTTCTTGCCCGCGTCGAAGGTGGCCTTCTGAATGCCGTTACGCTTTGGCGGCGGCTGCTTCTTGTCGCCCTTGCCAGCCCTTCTGGTGATTGCCATTGCCGCTTTTTAGTTGGTGGGCGGCTCAATGACCTGGGGGCCTGGCAAAAAAGGCTGTGTTGAAGCTGATGGTGTTGAGGTGTTTCGAGATAACACCCGCACACCAGCTGATAAGCAACAGAGGGGGGGAATTGGGGTGATTTGGGGGAAAATGGGGTTGTTTTATTGGGGAATCAGTGAAAGAAGAATTTGAATGAGCTTTTAAGTATGTACTTGGTTTAAAAGGGTTTTTTACGAGACAAATTTTGATAATTCTTTAGTTCATTGCTTAATTAGAAACATAGATCTATTGACAGTATCCTAACTTCTAGTTTGAAATATCAAAAAGCGACCAACAAAATCACTCAAGACATCAATATCTCAATATTTATTCATATCGCCCGATTAATCAACTTTTTACTCGCCTTTCTCACCATTTCCACTTCAAAGAAGCCTTCTATTGTTTTTGTGGCGGCGAGGTGTCAAGTGTTCCGAATCGGGCAATTTTCGTACTCTTTCTCTTCGCTGGGGAAGACACCTTCTTCTTCTAAAACCTCATTGAACTCGGTCAGTTTCTGGATGAAAAGGTAATAACTACACAGATGAGATTGGTATGAGGTAATTTCATCAAAGTGTGAATCCAGATTCGTATTTCACCGGGAGGGAATAGCAACTACGGACCAAGGGGGTCTCCGCTTCTTTCTGTCCCATCAGGCCCAATTGAGCGGCAATTTCAACGAATCCAGAAAGAAATAGAAGCATCAACCTTGCATATTTCTATGCAGATCTTTTCAATTAACCTGGGTTTAGCCCGAGAAAATAACGCACAAAGTTGACACATCCAAAATTGCGGGGCGAGAATCTCGCCGAGAAATTGCCCGGCCCGAGGGGTCTCGAACCCCTTAAAATGCCATTCACATCTTCCCCAGATTCTGGCATTCCCCTGCAGACACCACACGATGAGATTATCTTGGCTGGCTGCTCTGCCTTTCGCCTCTGCTCTTTCGGTTGTGTTTGAGGAGACGGAGAATTCTGTTCCTCTCTTCACCGAGGACACAGAGTCTATTCTCTTGTTGGACCCTGAAGGTGAATGGCCCGGTGTGGCTCGTGCCGCCAGAGACTTTGTGAAAGATCTTACTGCTGTTACAAACACCTCGTCTCCTATTTCAATCTCAAACTCCACTGGTGATATCTTGGACTTGGACATCTCCGCTGACACTGCCATTGTCATTGGTACTGTTGGTAAGTCCTCCCTCATTTCCCAACTTGTCGAAGACGACTCGATCGATGTTTCTGAGATTGAAGGTAAATGGGAATCCTACATGATTCAATACGTCGAGAACTCTTCAATTGAAGGAGCTGATAACGTTATTGTCGTTGCTGGTTCCGACAAGCGTGGATCGATCTATGCCATCTATGCTCTTTCTGAACAACTTGGTGTTTCTCCTTGGCACTGGTGGGCAGATGTCCCTATTGCACAAAAGGACGAAGTTTGGCTTGATGTGTCCAACACAACTGTCCAAGCTGAACCTTCTGTCAAGTATCGTGGTATCTTCTTGAATGACGAGGAACCTGCGCTGACTGGGTGGGTCAACCAACGCTATCCAGAGGGGAACTACACACATTACGTACATGAGTTCTATGAGGATGTCTTTGAGCTGTTGCTGAGATTGAAAGCAAACATCTTGTGGCCAGCAATGTGGCGTGCAATGTTCTGGCTGGACGACGATCTCAACGCGTACACTGCAGATTATTACGGTGTTGTGATGTCTACTTCTCACACTGAACCACTCCAGAGAGCTTCTAACGAATGGCTTGTGGATGGTAAAGGAGCATGGGACTACACTACGAATAACGAATCTATTATTGAGTACTGGAAACAAGGAATTGCCAGATCAAAGCAGTACGAGGGTCTATGGGTTGAAGGAATGAGAGGTCTTGGTGATAACCCTATGTCTGATGATGTTGAGTCCCAGCTTCTTGAAGAGATCATTGCAAAGCAGAGAGAGCTTCTGATCCAAGGGTTCGGTAATGGAACCAACATTTCTGAGATCCCACAGGTTTGGTGTCTCTACAAGGAAGTGCAGTCATACTACCAAGAGGGCATGACAGTTCCGGACGACATCATCCTGTTGTGGGTTGACGACAACTGGGGAAACATCAGACGTCTTCCACAGGGAAACGAAACAGAACGTTCCGGTGGTGCTGGTGTCTACTACCACTTTGACTACGTTGGTGATCCTCGTGACTACAAGTGGATCAACACCGTTTCTCTGGAGAAGACCTGGGAACAGATGCATTTGGCTTATGAGAGAGACGCTAGAGAGTTTTGGATTGTCAATGTTGGTGATTTGAAACCCTTGGAGATTCCAATCTCATACTTCATCGATCTTGCCTACGACTTTGACACTTGGGGGACTCTTGGTCAGGTTCCAGTTTGGGCTGAACACTGGGCAGACAAACAATTCGGTTCTGCTGTCAACCAATCAACCGTTGCTGAGATTGCAGACATCATTGGCCTCTACGGGTTCCTTGCTGCTCGTCGTAAATTCGAGTATGTGGAGCCTGACTCCTTTTCTGTTGTGAACTACAACGAGGCAAACGAGGTTCTCCAACAGTGGGCCAACATCAAAAGTCGTGCTCAGGCTGTGTACGACTCACTCCCTTCGGAATACCAACCTTCGTTCTTCCAGCTTGTTCTCCATCCATGCACTGCTGGTTGGATTGTCTACGATCTCAACGTCGCTGCTGCTAAGAACTCCCTCTATGGCCTCCAGGTCCGTGATCAGACTAACGCTGCAGCTGAGCGTGTTTCCGACAGATTTGCAGATGATTTCAAACTTCAACAGAGATGGGATGACATGTTGGATGGGAAATGGGTTCATATGATGGATCAGGTCCACTTGGGATACATCTATTGGCAAAACCCTATCAGAAACTCTGCCCCACCAGTGAAGATGATCAACTATATGGAGATGTCTCGTGCCGGTGCTGCTTGTTTGACCGTTGCTGGATCTCTTGGTTCTGCTCCTGGTGATTCTTTGTACAATGGTGAGACTTATGACAACAACACCGTCACTCTGCCTCAGTTAGATCCATACTCTGCTAATGGAACTGCATGGATTGAGGTGTTTAGTCGTGGTAACGAGGACTTTGAGTTTGATCTGAGTCCATGGAACGACTATGTGATTCTCACACCATCTTCTGGTTCGTTCAACTCTTCAAATAAGTCAATGGATAACTCTATTCACGTGCAGGTCGATGTCGATTGGGACAAGGCTCCTTCGAATTGGTCATTGGAATACATCAACTTCACCACCAACGTTTCATATGGATGGTATGCAGTGGAAACCATTCTTTTCCTTCCAATAAACAAGACAGAGATCCCTTCAAACTCTTCGTTCAAAACGGGTTTCGTCGAATCTGGACAATACATCTCCATTGAAGCTGAGCATTTCACCAAAAACGTCTCTCAGAATGACACGGAATACGTTGTTATTGATCGGTATGGGCGTACCAAGTCCGGAGTGACGTTGTTCCCAGTGACAGCTGATTCTCAAGAAGCATCAGAAGACTCTTCGTATTTGGAATATGACTTTTATTCTTTCACCTCGAACAACGAGACGAATGTGACGCTGACTCTTTCCCCTTCACTCAACGCAGATCCTTACAGACCACTCAAATATGCCATTGGATTCGATGATGAAGATCCACAGGTTGTACAGATTTACGAAGATCCAACAGATCCCACAGCATATCCCGATGGATGGGAACAAGCCGTTGAACAGTCTGCGTGGTTGAGAAACACTACACACGATCTGGGAATCACGGGGAAACACACACTCAAATTGTGGGCATTGGAGCCAGGTGTTGTGTTCCAAAAGATTCTTATCAACTTTGGAGGTGCCCAAGAATCTTTCTTAGGACCTCCCGAAACTTACTTCTTGGAAAAAACAAAATAAGTGGAAAAAGTATGAATTCAATTTCTTAAAGAATTAAAAGTATATTCATAATCATCTCGTGCGAATGACACCAGCAGCCATCAAGATCTGAACCTTCTTGGCGACTTCTGGGTTCTTCATATGCTCTTGCAAAGCAGCTGGATTCTCTCTAGCCTGACCAAGGATGGAGTTCATCACTGGGTCTTGGAGGATAGCAGCAACTTCCGGATCCTTGGAAACTCTCTGCAGAGTCTGTTCAGGGGTCTCGTTAGGGTCAGCCTCGAATCTCTGCGAATAAGCCTTGTAGTACAACTGCTCGATCTCACGTGAGTTAGAACCGGAGTTGACTTCAGCATCTTTTTCTCTGGCCTCCTCCAAGGTCTTGATGGCACCGGCAAAGTCCTTGACAGCAATCTCGGCGGTGGCCTTACGGATGTAAGCTCTGATGAAGGTTGGGTCCTTCTTGATGGCCATCTCGCAATCCTTGATGGCATCTGGGAAGGACATGAGCTTGGCCAAAGCAGCAGCTCTGTTAGAGTAACCACGGGCATCTTCTGGAGCACGCTTCACCATTTCTGTGTATGCTTTGACGGCGTTTGGCCAATCACCCTTTGTGAAGTATTCTTTACCTTCCAGACGAGCTTCTTCGGCCTTGGCAGGGTCGATGTAACTCTTGGCCTCTGCATCCTTCATCATCTTTTGTGTGTTTCTGAGTTTTGTCAACACGTCGGGAGTTCTGTGCTCGGTGAGAGATTTCTCAAAGTACTTGACGGCGTCTTCGTACTTTTCCATCTTTAGGTATGTGGTACCCATTCTAGCAAGGGACTTGGCGATGATTTTGTAGTCTGCACGGGTTTCACGACCTTTTTCAACAGCCTCTTCACAAGTGGCGAGGGTCTGTTCGAAGTCGCCCTTCTCGAACTCAGCAGCCGCTCTGTTGTTCAAATAGGTCACGTCCTGGTGGAGCTCCCATGCCTTGTTGTACATTGCAATGGCCTCGTCAAACTTTCTCTGCTTGTAGAGAGTGTTACCCTGGGCCTTGGCCTCATCGGCACCAGCCTTGTCAGATGCAACTTCTGGCTCTGCATCTTCCATCGTGACATCCTCCTGGACTGTCTTCTCTTTCTTCTCCTGGACTGGTTCTGGCTCTGGCTTCTTCTCTTCAGTCTTTGGTGTAGCAGCAGATGGAGCAGCGGCAGGTGGAGCCTCTTCTGGCATAGAGTCGTCATTGAGGTCAATTCCAAGAAGCGCGCCCATGATCTGGAGAAGACGCGGGTCCGACATCATCAGCTGGGCACCTGCCTGTGGGTTTTTGGCGATGGACTTGACTTTTTCAACGAGCGCAGCGTCTTTCATCAACTCTGCCGTCTTTGGGTTGGCGCTGAGCTTGGCGATGAGGTTCGGGTCGTTGAAGAGGCGGCCCATTCCCATGTCCTGCTGGGGCACCTCTCTGGCTCTCTTTTGGGAAACCACAGAGTCGAGTCCCTCTTTAGCCATCTTGTTCTGTGGCTCCAGCTCCAACGCCTTGTTGTACGCGGCTTCGGCGGCGTCGAGGTTGTCGAGCCCAAAGTACGCGGCAGCAACACGCGAGTGGCCCTTCGCCCATGTCGGGTTGAGCTCCACAGTCTTCTGCGCATCTGAAAGGGCATCGTTGAACTTTTTCAACGAAGCATAAGCAGCTGAACGATTGGAGAAGAGGACGTGGTTTGTTGGGGCGGCGGCAATGGCCTGGGAAAAGAAATCAATGGCTGCTGGATAGTCCTTGGCGGCGAAAGCGGCGTTTCCCTTTGCTTTGAACTCGTCAGCTGACATGTTGGTGTGCTTTGGTGTATTATTGTATTGCTGGAGGGCTGAAGGATGGTGAGATCACTTTATATATATGTGGCCCTCTCGATGATTTCTGGAAGATTCCACATCAACACCCGGACATCAATTTTTCACTTCCATACTACCACACACACACACACACACACACACACCACATCAGGAGGAAGCGGGGGTTCAAATGGATTTCACACAAACAACACGACAGTTTGAGCAATGGGCCCTGGCGTCAGGCTTCCAGGTCTCCCCGAAAGTCGGGATCGTCGACCTCAGAGACAAGAAACAGGGCCGTGGGCTCATTGCACACGAACAAGTGGCTCGAGATGAGGTACTCTTCTCCATCCCTCGAAACGCTTTGCTCAACATCGAAACGGGGACACTGGCACACGTCCACCCGGAGAACAGGGAGAAGCTGCTGACCAAATACGACCACTGGGAAGGTCTCATCCTCACAATCCTATTCGAGTTGTCCTTGGGCCCACAGAGTAAATGGGCACCTTATTTCAACGTCTTACCAGATGAGTTCCACAACCTCATGTTTTGGAACGATGAAGAACTCATGCTTTTGAAACCATCGCTTGTGGTATCACGTGTTGGTCGTGCAAAAGCAGAAGAGACATATCATCGTCTCATCCCTACGGCTTTGGAGGATCTTGGAGTATCAAACCTCTCTGTTTCCATTGAAAAATTCCATCACGTTGCTAGTACAATCATGTCATATTCTTTCGATGTGGAAAGACCAGACTTTGATGAAGAAAACGAAGATGATGAACAGGTTAAAGATGAAGGATATTTCAAATCGATGGTGGCATTGGCAGATATGTTAAATGCAGATACAAAACTTGCTAATGCAAACTTGTTCTACGAAACAGACTTTCTCGTGATGAAAGCTACAAGGCAAATACAAAAAGGTGATCAGATATACAACACTTATGGAGACCATCCAAATAGTGAGTTGCTAAGGAGATATGGTTATGTCGAATGGGATGGATCTAAATTTGATTTTGGTGAATTGCCCATTGGAATCATTCATGATACTATCGTACATTATTACAACATACCTTATGAATTTGTCGAAACTGTCTTAGAACTCATACCACAGTCAGATGTGGAAGAACTTGAAGAAGACATTGTTTTGGACTCCTATGACGCTTATGCCGATGGTGAAGTGTTACCAGAAGCTCAAGTCTTGATCCAGGTGTTGGTAATTTTGGCTCAAATCACTCCAATAGAAGGTCTTAACATGATGAAGAAAGATCAACTGATAAAGACAATAAACCGTGTTCTGAAAAAATGTTATCAATTGATTGAATCTCGTTCAATGACCACGAGTGCCGCTATGATTTGGGAACAATGTATCACAGCCAGACTTGGAGAATATCCAAGTCATGCTTTCAGAGATTTCGTTCCACCAAGGGAGAACGAACGTCTTAGTAAAGTTAAGATGAGTGAATGTGTCTTGAAATGTGAAGTGAGTGCTTTACAGACTTGTATCAAGTCATTCTCAAATGGTTTCAAGATGATTGATGATGAAAAGTTGATCAGAAACATCCTTAAAAGAAAAGCTCCACAGGATGACAAAAAGCCAACCAAAAGGCAAAAAGTATAGAGTTTTATGAATGTTATGTATTATATATATATATAACAGTGTCCGTAATAAAACCAATTAAACCAAAAAATATTGAACAAAACAAAACAAACCAAAGCAAACAATAAGAAACCCAAAACTTGAAACAATGCAATATATATAACAAATGTTTTTGAAAACTATTCAGGAAGAACAGCATCATGATTAACCACAATAGGTTTTCTCCCCACAACCGTAAACTTATTCTCCTCTTCTTCTTCTTCTTCTTCTTCATCTTCAAATATAACCGTAGACGCTCTTTGGCTCTGTCCACAAATAGGTTTTCTTCCCACAACACTAAACCCTTTCTCGGCAGAATCTGTAGAACGCCTCTTCAATCTGTTCACAACACCACCACCTCTTCTTCTTACATCAAATCTTGCTTGCCACAAAGCCTTCACCTCCGAATCCGCATTCTCCATCCTCTCGAGATATTCAGATGTGATTGGACTAACAGCAGTTGGTCTATCAACAATCGATGTAGAATAGTTGAGAGATAAACCAGGAAGGACTCTCGAATCTGTTAGCCTTAGATCTTCTTCATCACTATCCATTGGAACATTCTCATCAACAACCGTATTTTCAAATTCTCTCTCTTCCTCCTCCTCCTCTTTGCTGAAATCCATCTGACTCTTCTTCCTTGAAGGATTCTCCCATTTATGTTTAGTCCGTTTGCAATAGACACCAGTGCTTCTAACGATAAAGAAGGCAAAGAACACAAGAATGACTAAACCATGAAGCAATAGTTGTAAATCACCAATAATAGATCTCGTATCCGTCACAACATTCAATGGACGCAAGAATGCAATATTCAACATCAATATAACAAGTTGGATAAAACTCAATGAAATACTCCAAAAATTCTTGCGATTGTTGAAATAAGGTTGGAAATACATCAATGCAATGATGTACAAAACAGTTGAACAGATCATTATCACTAATTGAACAGTTCCATTTCTTGGAGCAAATCCAACAACCATCCCATCAACAAACACTTTAAACTTATCCACAAACAAGAACCAAACACGTTCGGGTTTGTAATAGTTATATATTGATGACCATATCGTAATGGTTTTCAAAGATGAATAGAGTCTTGCCTGGTTTCCGAATCGGGACACGTTACGCACATAAAACCACAGAATCACACAGATCCAAAGGACTAAGAACACAAGACAAATAACAGCGGCAGGCATGTTGATGTTGCGTTCATTGGTGAAGAGAGCCCAGCATAAGAATGCAGAAATGGCGATAAATGGTAATGGGAAGAACTGATAAAAGAACTGGACACACACCCCGAGAGAATTGAGAAATGCCTTGCGCCAAGGATATCCTTGCAATGAATAACCATGTGTTCTAACTCTATGTGCATAGATAATGATATGTGAAAGAAGAACAAAGAAGGCAACACAACACCAAAGCCAAATAGTAAAATTCTCCCAAATGCTGGCAATACCAGATCCACCAGGGACATTGCCTGTGACCGGATAGATCCGGAAGATACCGAAACGTCCTAATGTCTGATATACCCCACGGACAGACAACGGATTGATGAATGTGGATGAAAACATGTCCACTCGGATAAGTGCAGCCCAGTTCATGTAGGACATGATGACAGGTAGGAACCATGGATATGCGAGATCGAGACAAACGGAGAAAAGAGCAAATTGAAGGTAGTGTAATAAAGACATGGCGTCTGGCGTAAGATCGTTGAGGAGTGGTTCGTTACAGATGGATGATGCAACGAGAAGGAAGACATTTGACGATTCTTGGTTTGGAGAACAGTGATAGATGTAGAAAGTTGTACAGAGGGAAAAGACAAAGATCGCAAGCACACCAAAACAGATGGGAAGTGTGATGTAATTTGGATGGTATGGTGTCACAAACACTTGGAAACACTCCATGTTTGTTTCATCAGCATTGATTAGGCGGAAGGTTGTCTCATATGATCCAAAGTATCTGACCGTGTCCACATTGATGACATAGACAAATTGATAACGTTTGTTTTGGACAATCGGACAAGCGTTTGTCTGTACACTTGTATCTCCCTTTGTCTCGTATCCTGCAATCCAACACATGTTGGAAGTTGAAGAACAGTCCGGATCGTCATGCAAGATGTCGGCAATTGCCGAGAGGTCATCTCGGACATTGACAGCTTCGGGAAATGAGTTGTTTGCCGGATGGATTGGAGAGCTCGAACTCAAAGTCTGGTTTGACACTGGTGTCAAATAGTCACATAGACGAACTGCAGTTTTATAAACTGCACCACCGATAAATGTCGTGTCCACCCCAAGCGTGGTGTATAGGTTTGTGGTCGTGTTACTATCGAAGATCTCTTGATTAGCGGTGAACTGGACCCTGTAAAGCATCCATGAACCCTCCATCACCACTTCTGTGGTTAGCATTGACACCTCCGATGACGACAAAAGGGTGTCTGGACGCAGCGACTGCATCGTGGAGGACACTCCACACTGGAATGTCTGGACAAAGGCAGCCCAGGACACGCCACATAGTAAGAGTAGGTTCAGAAAGAGCATTTATCGCTCTCTGTTTCCCAAAACTGTGTTCAAATGTCTGATGTCCACAGATTTTGAAAATCTACGTCAAAATAAAAAAAAAAAATTGCGCAAGGGGCGGAGGGGAGGGGAAACGACATGCCAAAAAAAAACCAAACAAGACAATTTTAGCTCCTTTGTTTTGGCGCACACTCTGATTCTGTCATGTCTCTAATATAAATCTTGGACGCAACAGGACGCGGTGCAGTGTCTGTAGTAGGCAAAGTCTTGAAAGAATCATCACTCGTAGCCACAGCAAGGACGTTATTGTCTCTGTCTTTCGAATCAAATGCAAGGGCAACAACACTCTGATCCAATTTACTGTATTGTCTCAATCTTTTCTTCGATGTATGATCCCATACACAGACATGACAATCACTCCCACCGGTGAACAACGTTCCATGCCTTGTATGGAACGCCAGGGCATTCACGGGACTCACCAAGTCCATATCTTGAGCCGATAAACGATGACATTTGAACGCATATTTCTTCTTCTGAATCTCATCATTTGGATCAAAGTATTCAATTGCCACTCTTCCTTCAATGGAACTTTGGGCATATCCTTTTCCATTTGGCATGCATTTCACATCTGTAGTTTGGTACTTGAGTCCACTTTCACGGATTTGAAGTGGTTCATGACGATTACGTGCGTCGTAGATGTGTACCAATCTTGAAGACATGGCAATCACCAAAAACTCTCCCGAAGTTGTAGTGTCCATTGCCTG
This sequence comes from Petasospora hungchunana, assembly GCA_030563225.1. Lineage (NCBI taxonomy): Eukaryota > Fungi > Ascomycota > Saccharomycetes > Phaffomycetales > Wickerhamomycetaceae > Petasospora > Petasospora hungchunana. The sequence continues at coordinate 32,824 of JAKUBL010000039.1, forward strand.
GACTTTCTCCGGGAGTGTCAAAGCATCCAAAGAGCGCGATGTGCGTGGATCCGTGTAGTGGATTGTCTTATCCCATGATCCAGAGACGAGACAAGATGGCATCGCCACGAGGGATTGAATTCCCAATGTATGACTTGTCCCGATATTGGATGCCCTTGAGTTTTCCCAATCAGCCTCACACAACAAGCCTTCGGTTGTCCCGAGGAAGGACTTGTGTCCTGCATGGTCCCAAACAACTGTTGTCACCGGTTTGTCTGTCTTGATGAGGGCGAGTTGTGTTGGTGTGTCTGTGCTGTAGAGTCGCGCAGTCGCATCCCACGACCCTGCTAAAAGATGCTTGTACTTTTTCGAGAAACTGAGGGATGAGACAATGTCCTGTGGCGGGCTTGGAAGCTCGACAAATGTGTTCATGCTGTGTCCTTTTTGTTTGTTTTGTTTGTTTTGTGTGTTTTGTGTTTTGTGTTGGTGTTGGTGTTGGTGTTTTTTTTTGTGGTAGAGTCGGAAATGTAAACAATGGACAGGAACCCCGTGAGGAGCCTCGGCTCAACAAAAAAAAAACGGGGGGAAATTTGCTCTGAAACTTGTCATATATAAATATATATATACACAACAAAATAAAATAAAATAAAAAAAAAATATTGAAAAGAATATGGACGTCTCGAACCTACTGAAATGGGACACGGACACGGACAGGACAACCCAACGACATTCGACATCAACATTGTCATTCGTCCAGGACATGTCCAACTTCTTCACACAGACACACTCCAGCGCAGAGTCGCTTGCGGTGCCGCCGCCAGCCAGCTCATCACGCAAGAGTTCCGACTCGACAGAGGACAAGTCCGGCGTCTTCAAGGCCAGACAGACACAGCTGACGGACATCCTCGTTGAAAAACTGCTGTCAATGGCGCTCCCGCCCACGACAGATCTTGGGCTCTCCGCCATCGAGAACAGAGTCCAGGCTGGAACGGTGCGCCCAAAGCTCTCGGTGCCCATCATGAGCAAGAACTTCATCCAACTCAACTCTCGACTGGCTGCACCCTTTGAGCTCGTCGACAACATACTTCGCTTCTTCTCATGGGAACAACCATTCTACACGCTGACGATGCTTACGGTGTACACCCATTTTGTCCTGGCACCATTACCACTCCTCTCCGGCTCACCGTTTCTGTTTCTCATAGCCTACATCATGGCACCGGCCTATGCCTCGACACACCCGCCGGAACAGAGCACCGTACTGGGGAAACAGAATCCCGTGTTGGCCGATGGACCTCCGTTGAAAGACGCCCAACCACCAACACCGGCACCCGAATTCTCACAGGAATTCATTCTCAACTTGACAGATCTCCAGAACCATATGCTATTGTACGTGTCTGCGTGGGACTTTGTTGTTGGTGTCTTGAAGAAGTTTGCTTATGATTCCCCTTATTCGCCCGCTGTTTATACGGTTTGTCTTGTCCTTTCACTAATAATGATGCGTTTCTCAGAAACGATTCTCCCATGGTTTCCCGTCAAGTTTGTGCTGATTGCTCTTGGATGGGGGCTCACTGCCGTTTTCCATCCTTCACTCCATGAAACGGTGCTTCAGCATTTACATTCGGAAGAGACCCGGTATTTTGTGTTGACACGGACAAATAGACTTGAAGAAGCATTGGCCAATAGTATTGAGGAAGAACCACAGGAACAACGTGAAGTTGAAGTATTTGAGGTTCAACGTTTTGATTCAGAGACAAAAGAATGGGGATGTTCGTTCTTCACAGCATCTCCTTTTGCCAAAGTGTCTGAACCTCGTCTACTTTCTGTTGATGGATCTTTGGGTAATGGTGGTGGTGTGCGTTCCAAGTCTCTTGTGAAACCACCAAAGGACTGGGAGTTTAGTAGTGAAGAATGGAAGATTGACTTGGAACCAGAAGGATGGGTCAAGGGACACCTTCTTGTTGGGATTGTGAGAACAGATAATGAAACGAAATGGGTTTATGATGTTGCCGAGAAAGACAATGGGTTCCAACCACAGTATCGCAGACGAAGATGGACGAGAAGTGTTGGTAGGGAACAAATGACGGACGATGCTACGTAGAATATGATTATGAAAATGTTTTATGCTCTTTTTTCTTTTTCTTTTCCTAATTACCCATGAATTCACTTAGACTAAGTAATGATGATTTCTTCTTTTCACGTTCTTCCGCTTCCTTCTTACCACTAAGTAGAGCAGAGAGGTTATTCTTCTTACGCTTCTTTGCTCTATCCTTTGCCTTGTTTGTTGTGTTTGTTGTTGTCTTCTGTTTGGGTACTTCCATTTCCTTGTCATTCTTTATTATCGTTGTCTTTGGACGACAAGGTTCCAAAAGTTGATGATCTGATACTTTGTTACAACAAAAACATAAGAATCGAAGAACTCTTTTCCGTGGTTTCCACTCTTTTTTCATCATCTTCTTGTTCCCCCTCCTTTTCCCTTTCCTCGTTCTATCCGACTTTGTATATACAATACGCATCGAACAGTTGATTCCTGGTACAAAGACAGTAGAACAATGTAAACAGAAACGAGTATCATTTTGTATTGAAAGTCCCTTTTTCGATGCCATTTTCGAAAACTTGGTAGAATACATTGCTGAAACTTGAGGAACACCGGCCACGGCGTGTGAAGCCGAATAAAGTTGCTTTAAATGTGTGTTCATAATAATAAAATCGCTTCTACTTTTCCCTCCATAGTTTTTAAGATACCGATATATCTATACAGTCTCTTCTATGCGAAAAGAAGAAGAAGAAGAAGAAAAAAAAACGTCAACAAAGAAACCCGGTTGGGGCAACAGGCCGCGCTATTTGGTGAAAGTCAGAAAGAAAAAAACGTAAACAAAGCAAACCTGACCAAACTTCTACCGCCCACCTCTTTTTTTGTTCAAAAACTCTTTGATTTCCATAGCGGTTTCTTTGTCTTTTGTCTGTCCTTGTCCTTGTCTTGAAACTAGAGAGAGAGATTGTGTTGTCTTTTTTCTTTGCCCGCCCGTGTCCCCTCCCACCCCACTCGTCTTTGTCCTTGTTGTGTACCTGAAACTACTCCTCACCCCCCCAAAAAATGGACAACAACCAGCACCTGGACTACGACGCCTGGGTCAACAGCCTCGGCTCGATCCAGGACGGCATCTTCCAGAACACGCCGATGACGTCGCACATCCTTCAGCATGGCTCGTTTGCACAATCGCTTCTCCAGCCAGTCCAGGACCAGGACGCGTTCTACAACTCGCCCGAGCGCTTTTATAGGGACATCATCAACGAGTCCCCGATCATCAACAGAACGCCACACGTTGGCAGAACGCCGCTGAGAAGCCTCGGCATCAACTTCAGCACTCCGAACTTCCTGCGGGACGCCCAACAACACAACGTCTTTGCCAAAGGGTTGACGCCACTAAAGAACCAACAGTTCCCCATCGGTAACGAGCAACTCTTCCGCACTCCCGGTGACAACAACAAGGAGAACCCCGTGCAGAACTGCTCGGAGCTGAACTCGTCGCCAACGACCATTAAGATGGGTTCCTCCGCGGTGAAGCCAGAGGTTGATCAACAACAGAAGTTGAAACAGGTTCCACCAACTTCACCGACTCCGGGTTCCAAATCGGTTTCTTCTTTCAACAGCTCCGCTGCGAGTCACTCACAACAGCCTCCAATGCCCGTGTCTACGACCACAATCTTGGAACCATCTGCTTCTGCAAATATACCTGGGCCAATTGCCCCACCACCAGTACCAAAGATGGGATGTTTCAAGAAGACACCAGAACAAGAAGTGAAGAAGCCCGCAAAGAATTCCTCCGTGGGATCAGCTAACTTCCAAATCATTATGACTGATGTGAGCTCCTTCGCCAATAACAACGGTACCGGGGTCAAGAATCGTAAGAAGAAGAAACTGACTCGTTCAACCACAACAACAGCCACTACAACAGCCACATCCAATAAAGTCATCACCAAGAAGTCGTCTCTGAAACGCGCTCTTTCCCAACCCCAGTCCAAGATCGAACGAGTCACCACTTCTCTTCCTGCTCCGCATACGGGTATAACACCATTGACCGTACGTCATACTCATACACCGATTCAATACCAACGTACACCATTGCAATTCAGACAACATCCCGAAATACATCAACATGTCATATCTCCAGATTACCAAAAACGCCTACCGTTTGTCCCTCAACCACCAATGCAACATCAGATGATGGTTGTTCCTCAACAACAGATGTATCAACAACCCATTCCTCAACAATATTGTCAACAGGTGACAACACCTCAACATCAACGTCAGATACAACAAATGCCTCCACCGGTACAGTTGTCTCCACAGGATCAGTTATGTGTACAGACGAATCAGATGCATTCGATACGTGGGTCTCCTGGACAGGTTCCAACGGAGAATATCTTTCAAGATCGTGATGAGAGTTTGATGGATGGACAGAGGTTCTTTTGATTGTGCGTGTTTCTTTTTTTAATGGATTTTATTGTTTGTTTGTGGTTTTCCGGTTTTCCTGGTTTTGTTTTGTGTTTTGTGTTTTTGTGTTTTTTGGTTTTTTTGATGGTTTCAAAGTGATGTGACTTTATACATGCTTGATTCTATCCGCTCTCTTTCGTCATTCTATATATGGACTTTTATTATATGCTACACATTTGTATTACACAGTACTGTATATATTAAATTGTTCACTAATTACACAGAAACGACAGTCCATTATTCACCAATCCATTCAATAACACGAACAATCTCACCATGAATCTCCTTTGTTGAAGATCTAATATTGGAGTTTTTCTCAAGGAGTACCAAAATAGAATCCCACAATTGGAATTTCTTACCACTTGACATTGTTGAAAGTAAATCATCACGGAGTTGAATTGTACTCATATATCTGTTAGTCAACCCCGTAGTGTCCTTAACCGCATTCTCCTGTTGCTTACGAAGCTTTGCAACAATAATATCGGTAATCTCCATAATCTTGGATTGTCTCTGTTGATAACTCACATATTTGAAGTATGCAATCATAGAGATGATTAAAACAGTCAAAGTACCCGAGATATAGTACTTATTCTGTTCAACACGTTCATAAATCTCTTTTTTGAATTTACATGATAGACTCAACTTCACATGCGAAGTCGATCTGAAAATGCCCTTGTAGTGGATTTGTGAAATATCTGTCTCCGCTTCATCTTCATTGGAGGAAATGTAGTCATCGGGAGATCTTGAATCGTCAATAACGGTACGTTGTAACTTGTGAAGTGTGTTAGTAAAATCTGTGAGGATCTCAAACAAAAGGGGAACTTGCCTTACCGTAATTTCAGGTTCTTTTTCAAGGTCTTCAAGCACTTTGGCCCAAATCTCATTAAAATCGTCATCACTGATTGAACTCTTCTTAGCACTGTAAAAGAAGCGGTAGAGTTCGTCATCACTGATACCGACTTCGGAATCATTACCATCACCACACTTGAACTCTGCATTTCTAGTTCTGAGAAGATCTAAACTCTTTGCAACAACCTCATTGATGATGTTCTCCTTTTCTTGGTCTTTGACACAATAGTCACTGAATGGCAAGACGCCAAAGAGCTTATACCATGGCTCTTTTGCAATGTAGTCCGGCTTGCATTTGATGATCAAGCTTGGAAGACAAATGGCATTCTCTGGACACATGATACAAGTTGGTCTGACCTCATCCAAAATATCCTCAATCTTCAACAAGTATTCGTTTGAAGTTCCAGGGAATGTTGGTTGATAGATTTCAGAACCACAGTATCCGATCAAGACACGCTGTTCACGATACCAAAGACCAAACACAACAATAGAGACAAAGAAGAGGAAAACCAATAGTTGTTGGAAGAATTTGAAAATGGCGAACCAGTTGATAGTGAAAAGTGGCTCACGTGGGGTCTTTACCACGTCAATTTTTTCATCCTCACCGGAAAAGATTTCATTCACTTGCTTGACGGCTTCTTCTGTCTCTTTTAGCACTTCGGCATTGGTAGTCTCAATCTCGTTCTGAAGGTTCAAAAGACTTGAATCCCCTTCAGAGATGAATGTAGTATTTTGTTGAGACTCCTCCTCCTCTTCCTCTTCCAACAGTTCCTTGTCATCATCTTTTTCAGATTTGGTTGGCACTGGACTTTGGCCGAGACCCAAAGGAAGGTTTGGCAACTTGGAAGTGAAAGTCTTGGAGAACACAGGGCTGACCTTGAACTTTGAAAAGTCTGGGATCAACGACTTTCTTGTAATTGGAGTCTTTGAAGGAGTTTCAACAGGTGAGCTTGCAATGGAAACGCGACTAACGTGGCCATCATGTGGAGTGACAAAGTTCTCATTGACGCTCTTATCATCCTTTGGAGTTCCCGAAGCAGGGATGCCACCGTTCTCCTCAGCATAGATAGGAGTTGGAGCATCAACCTCGGCATTGCCACCAAAGAGGTCATTGCCCGATCTGTTTGCGAATCCTGGTGATGAAGTCTCAAATTTGGAGATTGAGAGAGACTCCTTGGCCGGAGACTTGGCGATTGGATGTTGAGTTGGCGAAGAAGAGAAAGCGGTCTTTCTCAATGGCTTCATGCTCTTCTTTGGGGACTTGGAAGTGTCAGCAGCAGAAGCTGGACGCTTGCGTGGAATGGTCTTCTTCGTCTTAAAGTCCGGGGAGGATGGGAGAGACGACTGGAACACGTTGTCGTGGGAGAACGAGGATTCCATTCTGGTGTCAACTTTGAACCGGGACTTCTCTTTTTCTCCCTCCAATTTCTCAATGGGCTCAACATCAGAATCGGAACTGGAATCGGACACTTCCACTGGTTCTTTTTGCAAGGCTGCAGCGGCGGCTTTTCTTCTTGGGGATCTGGCCCTTGTAGGCACCTTCTCAACCTTCGCGACCTTCTTCTTACGCGGTTCTTTCTTCAAGTCTGGGACATCCACCAACTTGGTCTTGGGATCTGGCTTTGTCTCCTCTTTGGGCTCATCCTCGACTTTCTTCGACTTGCTCACTTTTCTTGGAGAAGAGGCCCTCTTCTTCTGGCTCTTCTTCGCCGGCGACTCGACAACCTCGATGTTCTCGTAGTTGGCCACCGCGCCCTGCAACTGCGCCAACCGCTGCGCCGCCACCGGCGTGATGTGCTCGTTGAAGAGGTTGATCAAATCCGCCTTCTTAGCACCCGACGGCACCGGCACGTCGTTCTGGACGAGCGCCCCGCGGAGCTGCGCCACTTTGTATTTGCTCGGGTTGAAGTCCGGCTGGAGATATTCCAGTTCGTCGGCGTTCATATTCCGTGTTTTTTTGTGTTTTTTTTGTTTTTATTTCGTTGTTGACGTTTTTGAATTGTTTGTTTTTGTTTTTGTTGGGCGGCTAATTCTTTTGTTTACATTTTTTATTGATCATCCACGGCCGGGTAACTTTTACATATTTGGTGTTTGGGTGTTTTTTCTCTCCTCTCCCCCAGCCCCCCAACTCCACACTGTTGGCCTCAATTTTTCCCCTCAGCAACAACATCAACACCATCAAATCCAACACCAACACCAACACCACACGAAAAACGGCCATGGGCGAACACGACGAGAAGCCGGACTTCAAGCCACCAGGTGGCCGCATCGGGAAGTACCAGATCATCCGGACGTTGGGCGAAGGCTCATTCGGTAAGGTGAAGCTGGCGTATCACTTGACGACGGGGCAAAAAGTTGCGCTCAAGATCATCAATCGCAAGACATTGGCCAAGTCGGACATGCAGGGCCGTATTGAGCGTGAGATCTCGTACCTCCGCCTGCTCAGACACCCGCACATCATTAAGCTCTACGACGTGATCAAGTCCAAGGACGAGATCATCATGGTGATCGAGTTCGCCGGTAAGGAGTTGTTCGATTACATCGTCCAGAAGGGTAAGATGGAAGAAAACGAGGCGCGCCGCTTCTTCCAGCAGATCATCAGTGCCGTCGAGTACTGCCACCGCCACAAGATTGTGCACAGGGACCTGAAACCCGAGAACTTGCTCTTGGACGACCAGCTGAACGTCAAGATTGCCGACTTTGGCTTGTCCAACTTCATGAGCGATGGTAACTTCCTGAAGACGAGTTGTGGGTCCCCAAACTATGCTGCCCCAGAGGTCATCAGTGGGAAGCTCTACGCTGGGCCAGAAGTTGATGTGTGGTCATGTGGTGTCATTTTGTACGTGATGCTCTGTGGACGTTTGCCATTTGACGATGAGTTCATCCCTGCCTTGTTCAAGAAGATCTCGAACGGTGTCTACACCATCCCAAACTACCTGAGCCAGGGAGCAAAGAACTTGTTGACAAGAATGCTTGTTGTGAATCCATTAAACAGAATCACAATCCACGAAATCATGCAAGATGAGTGGTTCACCACCAACATTGCCGACTACTTGTTGCCTAACGACGTTCCAAAGAAGCACAACGAGATTGATGAGAATGCAGTGAACCAGTTGAGTAACACAATGGGTTATGACAAGGAAGAGATCTTGGAAACTTTGAGAAACAACACACAGAATGAGATCATGGATGGATACTTGCTCATCAAGGAGAACAAGATGCTTCTCGATGACATTAGAAAGAACTCCAATGGTGAAGTGGATAAGCTGGATGCATTCCTGAGTCAATCCCCACCTTCTTCATACGAACACAAGGAGCACGGTGAACCACAACAACATAGCAACAAGAGACTCAAAGAGGAAATCACATACCAGGCCCTATCACCAACAATGGGACAGAAGGATACGACAAGCACGATTGCCATCCTTCCTACGTCGCTTCCACAATTGCACAGGGCCAACATGGCACAGTACGGCCCGGAAACCGCTGCAAAGATCAACCCAATCAGTACGAAGAAGTCCAAGACGAGATGGCATTTCGGTATCAGATCCAGATCGTATCCTCTGGACGTGATGGGAGAGATTTACAGGGCGTTGAAGAATTTGGGAGCCGAATGGACGAAACCCAATGAGGATGAACTCTGGACGATCCGTGTACGTTGGAAATATTCGCCTAATGCTGCTACAGAGGAGTGTAAGATCCCAGACATGATGAAGATGATCATCCAGCTGTTCCAGCTGGAACCGAACAACTATCTCGTGGATTTCAAGTTTGATGGATGGGAGAATAGCGATGGAAGTGTGAGTAATAAGGAGGAGGCCAAGAACGACGATGAGATTTCGAGTTTCTCAGCATATCCGTTCCTCCACCTTGCAACGCGTCTCATCATGGAACTTGCGGTGAATAGTCAGGGAGGCTAAATAAAGGGGATATATGGAAAACGAAAAAAAAACAAAAAAGGAGACGCGTAGGAATTTAGACTACCGAATAGGGTAAAGAGGACGCGTCTTTGAGACGCGCGCTGTCGAAAAGTAAACAAACCAACAGGCTCCTTTAGAAGTGAAAAAAAAACTAGAACTTTATATTTACATAGTAACCATTCTTCATTGACGTCCAATTGGAGTGTCATAATACAATTGAAACACTACCAAACAAATTGAAAACCCAGGATCTATGAAACACACAGACATCCACACAGCTCTTCACAAGTCCCGCAAACTCAGCATCCTCACTGGTGCCGGAATCTCGTGTAATGCCGGGATCCCCGATTTCAGATCATCACAAGGACTCTACACATCAACTACGGGCTCAATAAAGGGTAAAGATCTGTTTGCGGTTGACTGTCTGCGATCTCGTGAAGGAACACAAGAATTTGCAAAGTTCATGGCAGAGTTGTATCACAAGTCCCAACGCGCAAAACCAACAGAGACGCACCGCTTCATTGCAAGAAACGTGAGACAGGGGAAAGTTGTACGGTGGTATACCCAAAACATTGACGGATTGGAGAAACAGTGTGGGATGAGACTCGACCCCGAAGTTAAGAAGACGCAGTTACAGAGATGGCGGTCTGTGGAAGTGGTTCAACTCCACGGGGACCTCAACAGACTATCGTGTGTCCAATGCTCACACAGTGTCGAATGGCATGCCTCATATCTCGAGGAATTGGAGGACGGGGAACTTCCGGAGTGTCCACAGTGTGTTGAGATGAAAGAGTTGAAGGCATTGGCTGGGAAGAGAGCCTCGGGGAGTGTTGGGGTACTGAGACCAGCTATTGTGCTATATGGCGAGAACCATCCATCGACTGAGCTCATCACGATGGGGCTCAATGCCGATGTCAAGGCAAGACCGGATTTCCTGCTGATCATGGGGACATCGCTCAAAGTCCATGGCATCAAGCAACTGGTTCGCGCGATGGCCCAGGCTGTTCACTCGAGAGGTGGGATGGTCGTGTTGGTGAACAAGGAGCCCGTCAAAGGGTGGTCCGGAGTCATTGACCACCAAATCATCAGCGACTGCGATGACTTCGTCAAGAGTCACGAGCAGTTTGTCACAGAGACGACCATGCCGCTGACACCTCCGACAACTCCGACAAAGAAACGAGTCGTGCAACTCTTGACGCCATCTTCGAAGAAGCCGAGACTTTCGAAGTCAACCTAAGCACGTTTTCTGCATGCAAGCCGTTTTCACCTCCCGCCAAAAGCGGCGAATGATATACCCAATTGGGCTATTTAACCGCTTTTGAGCTCCGTGATTGGACGGTTGGAGCGTCTGCGGAAGTGTGGTGGTCTTTAGGGGTTCAAAAGGTTGGCCTTTTGTTTGTAGATCTCATTGTTCTATGGATCTCCATCCACAGATCCCATCCACAGATCTCATATACAGATTTCCACCTCATATAACAATCCTCTTCTGGCAATCGGCATTCAAACTCAAAACAAAAGCGGGACTTGAAACGTCTACCGTAAAAATCGGGAAACAAAATAAGAGCGGAGGCACGTGTTTTGTGGAATTCCGCGGCACGTTTTTCTTGCCTGCAGACACTTTGCCCGATTAGGAAGGAAGTCAGGGGTATATATAAATAGCGCTATAATCTCATCTCTCTTTCTCAGTAAATCTCCTACACATCGCCTCAATCCATGAAAGTCACTCTTGCACTCGCTGCTGCGCCGCTGGCCGCTGCTGCCACCCAGCCACCACGCTACAAGCCATATCCCCAGGAGTCTGTTGAACAGTACAATCTCCTCAGATACACTGGAACCACAGGGCCATACATGCCAGCCAGAGGCTACGGTATCGACACAGAGGTCCCATACAAGTGTGAGGTCACCCAGGCTCACTTGTTCATGAGACACGGAGAGCGTTACCCTACTACCGGAACCGGTGCCTCCGAGCTCAAGATCTACCAAAAGATGAAAAATGCTACCGAGAAGATGGATTCTGTTGTCGGGCCATTGGCATTCTTCAAAGACTACGACTTCTTCGTCAAGGACAACTCCCGTCTTGAGACCGAGTCCTCTGCTGGCTTCTACGCCGGTCTCACGGACTGCTTCAACCTCGGTTCCGACCTTAGAGAGAGATACTATGACTTGTGGGACGGTGAGACCATTTCCCCAGTGTTCTCCTCTTCCCAGGCTCGAGTCGTTGAGAGTGCAAAGTCGTTTGCCAAGGGATTCTTTGCTTCCAACTACACAGACCTCTGTTCTATCCAAGTGATTCCAGAAAAGGCAACCCAGGGTGCAAACACCTTGACTTCCCACGATGCATGTGTCAACTACAATGGATCTCTTTACTCTGACTACATTGACGCTTTTGACGACAACACACAGTACCTCGACAAGGCTGCTGATCGTCTCAATGCTCTTTCCCCTGGTTTCAACGTCTCCGGTTCTGACGTGTTCGACCTGATGGGCTACTGTGGCTTTGAGCTCAATGTCAGAGGTTACTCCGAAGTGTGTGGCCTCTTTACGATGGAAGAGTGGTTGCACTTTGACTACTCCAAGTCCCTCGAGTACTACTACGAGAATGGACCAGGCTACAACCTCACTGCTGCCTTGGGTTCTGTGTACGCTAACAACACATACACCATGATGAAACAGGGATCCGAATACCCATACAACCTCACCTTCTCCTTCTCCCACGACACTGACCTCATGACCTTCGCCTCTGCCTTGGGTCTCTACGAGCCTGATTATGACCTCACCAACGAGGAGGTCGACTTCTCCACCACTTACAAGTCCCAGGAGATTGCACCAATGGGTGGCCGCATGATCACCGAGCGTCTCGAATGTATGGACGTGCTCACCAACAAGACAGAGGTCTATGCCCGTGTTATCTTCAACGATGCCGTGGTTCCAATTCCTGGCTGTCAGGACGGTCCGGGCTTCTCTTGCCCATTGGACGGATACTTGGATGCTGTTGAGGCAAGACTCCAGAACATGACTTATACTCAGGCTTGTGGTGTCAACGCTTCCTACCCACAGTACACCTCTTTCTACTGGGACTGGGAGGTGACTTTTGACGACAACTGAACGTGATACCCCTTTTCTTTTTGACTCTTCTTTTGCACGATATTTAATTCTAATGCCAAAAATTGGGCGCCGTGTGTTCTTTTGCTTGATTGTGGATTTTGTAGGCTGGATTTAGTTCTGAATATTTCTATTGAACAAGGTAGATTCAAATACATTAGTAGAATTGGAAGAGCAACATGGATCACTTAGTCAATCTATAATCATCATCAGATTAAACTAATTGTTTTGAAATTGATATGGATGTCTCAGTAAATTATTGATGGTTCAAGTCTCGAACTTTTTATTCCTTCTAATTATCCCAATACTTGACATATCTTCTTCAAAATAAGACTTATAGTTAGATAAGGTTTGCTATAATCATAGGAAGTCATTCAATAAAGAATTGAATCACTATCTCACTACTAATTATAGCTCAACATTCATTCAAAATGAGGTCTACATAACGCCACACACAAGCTTCAGACTAGGTGTTGGGGCCAAATAGCTGTGGTACACAATGACGCGCTAGATTTATATACTTGAAAATCACTTTAAGAAGAACAGAAGAATTCAAAGATTACATCTATGCTAGTTTTAAGTCTGTAGAATCTCTGGCTGAGGAGATACAAAGCAGATAAATCTCTGGGGATGCACACGGACCTGGTCTATTTCCCCCAGTCGCTCGCGGAGTTAAAAAAGAAAACCTCACCAGCGAGCGCTACACACTAGAAACCTCCTAATTTGATGATTAAAACAGATCGAAAGTAGACTTGATCAAGTTAGAAAGTGCATGGAGGTCATGAGACAACTAAACATAAACAAACACGTGCTCCACAAGCCAGACACAAACTCGAAACCAAAGAGTCTTTTTTAGGGGATCTGCCCTGCATAAATCGCACAGAAACGGACATGAAAGAAGACCACGTTTTCACCCTCCTGAACGACTCCTCAGCTTAATTTAAATAAACAACTATAAGTCACACACGTTTTTAATCAATCTATTCGTTAAACAGACCTCTAATTCGACACTGCCAGGACCCCCCTCGTTCTTCTGGTTTTTGTGTCATCCTGTCAAGCTATACAGCAAACTGTATCAGATCACTGTTGAATGTAAATGAATCCCAACTGGTCAACCTCATCACCACTCTCTCCATAGAACCCAGCAATTTGGTATCCACTTGGAGCAGTGAATGTAGTGCACGTGCCACTCTCAGTTCCAGCAGAGACGGTGTTTCCAGCAGAAGTAGTGGCCTTGATGTAGAAAACACGGTCAGTGCTGCTATACTCGTCAATACAGACATACGCCTCGGTCCAGTACTCAGAAGAGCCGAGGTTCAACGAAGATGCGTCACCACCATCGCCACCGTGCGTGAAGACTTTGTTGTCGGATAGAGTCAAACTAACAGAGTCAACACGTGAGCCACCCCTCAGGGTGATGGTGGATGCCTTTGTACCAATGGAAACCGAAGCAATGTCATTGAAGTAGTCAGAGTTGTCACCACCAACCAGATTAGAAGTCTTGTAGTCTGCATTCAGTGCATAGGTGAAGTTGACGAGGAGCGGGTTATGGTCTGAGAGCTGCTCAGACTCATAAGTGAAGGTGGAACCAGCATACTCGAACGCGTAGGCAGAGAGATCAACAACCTTGGAAGAGCGGTAGAAGACCTTGTCAACGACTTCACAAGTGGAAGTAGCAGCCGGGACATCACAAGTGATAGCATCAGCGCCGAGTGCTGGAGCAGTACCACCCATTTCGAGCTGGACCCAAGCATCAGTCAAGCCGTTCTGCGTAGAGAAAAGACGGATGTTGTCGGCAGTTCTGGTGTATCTGCTGTTTGTGTCGCCAAAGACAATAACAGCTTCATCATAGGCAGATGCATCAATCCAGTCTGCGACCTGCTGGATGTTTGAGTCTCTGGCGTCCTCATCACCATCTTCAGTACCGGCATCAGCATGGAGGTTGATAAAGTTGACATAAACACCCTCTTCCAGCTGGATCTTCATATGGGTGAAGCCCTTTGGAGTCAAGCAGTCATTCTCAGACGCATCAGAGCAATCGTTCCACTTGACTCTGTCAAAGTTGATCCAGTTGTAGTTCGACAGAGTGTTGAGCCCAGATCCGAACGGAACTCCGCCTGAAGTGGAAGTTCTGTACGGATGAGTGTCGTAAGCGTACAGCGTGGAGTGGTAGTTGAAGTCCTCCTGAACGTGAATAACATCCAGATCTTTCACATACTGTGAAAAGATGGTACCAATTGCCTGTGTAGCGACAGTCTTGTCAAGGGCCTCGTCATTGTCCTCCAGAATTTCAGGAAGACCAGCGACGTTGAAAGAAAGAACGTTGAAGGAGCCGTCAGCGGAGACCACCGGGGCCAAAGCAAAGAGAATTGCGAGTGGAAGCATTGAATTGGTTAAATATTGTTGATACAAGGGGATATTTTCTCCCCTTTTATACCTTTTATAAATACGCAGATCTCCACGTTGCACCTCAGAAGCTGACCCTTTTTAAGGGCGTTCATCGATCTGCGCTTGAAACTCCACAAACACGTTTCTACGAATCTACGCTTGAACTCACTAATAAATGCTTAGTTTAAATACACCATCATTGCTCGGGAATATCATCGTGGAAGTACTTGCCCTCCAGTGTAGGCTTGATGACACCAACCCTCACGCAGAAGTCTCCGAAATGCTCACCATCTTCCCTCTCCAATGCCCATCTTTTAAACAGCGGCTTGAGGATGTTCAATACTTCCTCCTCTTTAATACTCTGTCTGAAGATCTTGTTCAAACGCTGGCCGTGGTAACCACCACCAAGCATCAGGTTGTAGACACCATAGGCCTTACCAACAAGTGCAATCTCTGCCAACCACGGTCTTGCACAACCATTCGGACACCCAGTCATTCTCATAACAATTGAGTCATGCCTCAGTCCATATTCCTCCAACGCCTGTTCCAATTTGGTGATGAGTACCGGGAGATAACGCTCAGATTCAGCCATTGCCAATCCACACGTTGGGAAAGCGACACATGCAGCACTCGAAAGTCTGAGCGCACTGAAGTCAGTGTTATCCAACTTATACTGAGAAAGGATTGACTTGACTGTAGGCAACTCCTCATCCGAAATCTGAGAAACGAGAACGTGTTGGTTACCCGTAAGTCTGAAAGTTCCCTTAGATTCTGGTCTCGAGGCAAAGTATTCGGCAATCTTGCGCAAGCCGGTTTTCTGAGGCAGCTCTGGGGTGTTTTCAACACGACCATTCTCAATAAAACAAGTGAAGTGATGTTGGTTGAGTTCATCAGTGACCCATCCGAAATGGTCAATGTTGTCCTTGATTTCATATGCTCTCTCAGGCTCAAACTTGTTACCCCACAACTCCTCAACCTTGGCCTTGTACACATCGACACCCAAAGTATCAACAGTGTATTTAAGTCTGGCATTCTTTCTGTCTTTTCTGTTACCATGGTCTCTCTGCACAATCATCACCTTCTCACAGACAGTGTGAACTTGATCAACAGTGACAAAACCAAATGAGGACCCAGTTCTTGGATAGGTCTTCTTGTTGTTGTGAGTGGATCCCATACCACCACCAACAAGAACGTTGAAACCAACCAACTCGTTGTTCTCGATAATAGCGATAAGTCCAACATCAGAAGACCAAACATCGACATCATTGTATGGAGGAACGGCAATGTTGATCTTGTACTTTCTTGGTAAGTAGACATTTCCATAGAATGGCTCATAGTCCACCAGAGCATTACCAGCAACCATAGTCTTGACTTTCTTTGGACCAGCTTTTCTTCCCTCGAAAGTTTGAGTCCAAGTTGGGTCATCATCCTCTGGATCGTCACCCTGTAACCAAATCTCATGGTACGCAGTCGTCTGTGGCAACAAATGCTCAGAGATCTTGGTGGCAGCTTCAGCAACTTGAGCATGGACCTTAGCGTTTCCTGGGAGTGCACTGATCATGACATTTCTGTTCACATCACCACATGCACCGAGGGTATCCATCAATGAAGCGTTCATCGCTCTGATGGAAGGCTTAAGGTTATGCTTCACAATACCATGCAACTGGAACGTAGCTCTCGTGGTCAACTTGATCGTACCGTTTCCCCTCTCATCCGCCAACTTGTCCAATGCAAGCCATTGAGATGGAGCAGTGACACCACCTGGAAGACGAACACGTGCCATGAAGATGTAGAAAGGTTCCATACCAGCAGCCTTTCTCGAGTCACGCAAATCACGATCATCTTGCATATAAATACCATGGAACTTTGTCAACTGTTGGTCATGGGCGGAAATGGCACCAGTGGATTCGTCTTGCAAACCTTCAGCAATAGTTCCTCTCAAATAGTCCGAAGCGAGCTTGATGTCCTCATTGGTGATTGGTGGTGGTTCATCTGCTGTCTCGACAGAATCAACACCAAGTGATTTCCACAATTCGGCTTCCCACACATTATAACCAGTCTGCCAACCATCTGCATCCTGATCATCACCAAGACCCAATGGGCACAACTCTTTTGCATTCAAGAACAATAATCTTGAGTGTAAGTCCTTCGCTGGCTTGTTGTAGTAGTGCTTATCCTGAGCTCTTGGCCAATATTGAGAATCACCCAAACCGAAACAAGAAATCTTGGAGAATTCCAAGTCCAAATCACCAGAAGCCTTGATAGAATCCCAGAACCCTTTACCATTCTGTGGGAATTCACCTTGTCCCGAAGTTGAACTGATGAAGACAATGTTCTCCTCAGTTGGCAAGTCTTCCAAAATGATATCATCCATGCTCAAAACAGTAGCTTTCAAACCTCTCTGACTTGCTCTCTTTGCAAGCTTCTTAGAAACGTTCTCTGCCGTACCACCATCCGAAGCAAAGTAGATAGATAATGGAGGACCAGACAACCCTTCAAGCAATGCATTGTAGGCCTCCTTGGCTCTTCTCTCCTGCTTCTGCTTCACAACAGAACTTTGAGAGTGTGCAAGAGATCTAGCAAATTGTGGGTTCTTCGAAGCAAGGAGAGTCAACTTGTTCTCACGATCGAGGAATGCCTTCATGCTTTCTCTGATGGCAGTTGAGTCAAGCTTGAAGTCCTCAGTCACTGGATTGTATCGATACAGAGGGATGTATCCTGTCTCAACGGCATTCTTGGTGTTGGTGAGAACGTCCAGTGGTGTATCGTTTTCGGTCTTGAAAGGAAGATAGGCGAGAACGATGGATGGTCCATCAAATTTGGAAGCTTCGATGAGTGTAGAGAGAGCCTGAGTATATGAGGAGTAAATGGCGATGGAACCAACGTATGCCTGACCGTAGTTCATGGCATAGAGACCAATATCCTTCTTTCTGAGAGCGTGATATGCCTTTTGGGAAGTCTTGTCTTCATATGTCTCGTTGTCAATGATGAGCATGTTGATGTTCTCATGCGAGGACAGGACACTGTGGACACCGGAGGAGCCAAGGTCATAGGACCAAGTGTCAGAGCCAATGAGCCAGGATGATTTGAAGAAGAAGAGATCCTTCAATGCAAGTAATTCACGAGCAGTCTCGGATTCATCGGTCTCAAGGATCTCAATGATGGTTTGGGCCGTGGAATCCTCTGGGTTGGAAGAGCGAGATGCAATAAGCCACTTGGTGAGCAAGACAACGAGCTCCGAGGTTCTCACAGAGGAGAAGGAGGAATCAGCAGAGTGCAATGCGGCATGGACAAGATCTATAAGTGTCTTGAACTGTTCTCTTCTATGGGAGAAAGCACCAAACCCAAACTCCGGAGATGAAGTATTGGCAGACTCAGCATTGAACTGGTTCATGATATCAAGACGAGAACCGAACAACTGGTCTAGAACAGTGATATAGCTCTCTTCGAGTTTTGTGACTTTAGAAATGGCATCAAGTTTCTCTTCAGATGGGGTAGCATCAACAGCTTCACCAAAGAACAAGTTCTGTATAGGATTTTCAGTAGAGAGATTTGCAATTGCGACCTTAACAGAAGTGGCAATATCACAGTTCTTGCCGAGAGCAGAAGATGTGATCTTGGTTACATTGTGATCAACGAGAAGAGCTGGATCCTGGAAGAACTCAAGCAAGAAAGGAGAAAAACGATGCAATGGCTTGGAAAGGGACTCTTCAAACAGTGCAATGTGCTCGACAGAAGACGGAAGAGTCTCGATGATGGTCTTTGTATCGAGCGGGCTAAAAGTTTTGATGGTGAGTGTTGGGTAGCCAGACTTGACGAGCTCAGCGTGATGAGAACCCAAGTGAATGATAGCAGTAGTGGCATTCTTAGATCCTTGCGTGAACTCAAAGTCAGAGATGTGGATACCATGCGAAGAGAGCAAAGCCTTGGACTCTGCGTAGACATTAGTGGGCTCATCGAGCTGAGAGGAAAGAACCGTCGAGATCACAGAGGCATCAACCTTGGCAGAGCCTTCAAGTTCAGCATAGAAGTGGAAGACCGGCTTCCCAGTGTGCTTGGCCAGGACATGTGCGAAGATCAGATGACTCAGTGCATCTTCGACATTGTACGAGATCAAAGACACGGCATCGAGGCCCTTCAATGCGACGATGCTCTGGAAGTCCACGACGCTGACGTTGAACACGACACCACCAGCCTGGGAAATCAGCGGCAGCTGCTGGAGCAGGACATCCGAAGACACGAACAGCGCATCAGCACTCAACTCGGGCAGCACGACGAGGGATTCGGCGTCCAGAAGTTCGAACTGAGCTCCAACAACTGCGACGGCGGCTCTCGAAGGCTTCGACACCGCCACGTTCAGCGCAGCGGTTCGGTAGAAATCAGCAAAGACGGTCATCTTGGAGGGCACAGAGAGAGTGAAGAGGCATCGCAGAAAAAGCGAATGCCGGAGGTTTTTGTTGTCTGTGGAGACCATTCAAGAGAGCGCCTGGGGAAGAAATTGTTGCAAGTCACGTGTGATAAGTGTGTGGTGGCTTACCAAAAACGGCTCTGTGATTGGGCGGTGTTTTGTATGGAGGGGGAGACACGTCTTCCTCTTTTGGCCTTATGATATGATCTTTTGTAGTGATGGTGTTAATCCTTTCCAAGACACTCTTCAGTGCTTAAATTAGTGCTAAAATTGCCCTAAAAAGATCATAGATCAAAACAAAATCTCTCCATCAACAGGGGACCATCGCATTTTCTCCGGTGTGGCGCAGAACCACACTTCTCCCCTCTCCCCAGCCACACAGACCGCCACAGCCATACACACCACCAAAGATACGCCACAAAACGCGCCATTGTACTCTTTGTACTCTTCATAGGAGGGCTTTGAGTTTGCCCAGAGGGCTTTGGAAAAAGATATCCGGACTTTGAAGTACCCCAGATAATTCCCACAGCCAATGGGGAACATCAAGTAGGTCAGTCTGTGGCGCATTATTGTCGTGTGGCGTGTGAACCCCTGGGTGGCTAGTGCTATGGTGTACGGATGTGTCCATATCTACTCGATCTCCGATGCATGAGCAACTGAACGTTTCTTGCTACTTTTTGGGTGGTGAATTCGTTCAACTTCTTTCATCTCTTACGATGATATATATACATGAAGAAAGCTAAGGTTGACTTCTCGAGGTATACTCGGCCACAGAGGGAGTTCTACCCGCACCCAATCACAGTCAAGCAGGCCAACAAGTGGAACAATGGGCAAAGACCCTTGCCCATCACTCTACTCGAGAGTGCAATGAAGAAGCATACGCATACACCAAAGGAATCGGAGAAGCATTTGATCCACTGGTTCCGCAATGACCTCCGTATTCATGATAATACCGCATTGTATCACCTGATTAGCGAAGCCAAGCGGATCGGTGCTAGGCCAATTGGTCTTTATGTCTTTTCAATCCCGTTCTTTGATGCGCATTTGGAAGGAAAGTTCAAGATTGACTTTATAATCCAGACGTTAAAACATTTGGAGAAGAATTTGAATTCGATGGGCATCCCACTTTCGGTGATTTGCATCGATCATAACGTCTCTGGGAAGTGGTTGAAAGAAATACTGAAGGATAGGTTCGATTCAAGCACGGTATACTTCAACATCCAGTACGAGTACGACGAGTTGAAAAGAGACATTGATGTTCTGAACACTGAAGGAATTACTTGTAAAGCTTACCATGACCAATGTGTTGTCAAGCCCGGTACACTCACCACTGGGAAGGGAACGACATATGCCAAATTTACTCCATGGTTTAGGAAGTGGAAGCTCGAGAAGTTTGATGTATTGGAGATTGATGAAAAGTTCAGCAAAGATGGCAAGCCAAAGATCAAGTCTGATGAGATCAATCTTCCATTACACATGAAGTTGGACTCCGCATCACCAAAGTACGAATCAGCAGAGGAGGTTTTGGACACTTGGATTCCGAAATCCAAGAGATATAAAGATCACAAAGACTTCCCTTTCGAAGAATCTACATCGCGTCTAAGTCCCTTCCTCGCCGTCGGTGCCATTTCTCCTCGTCACATAATCACAGAGTGTAAAGAAGACGAATGGGTCCGTGAAGTCGCATTCAGAGATTTTTACAGACACATAATCACCAACTGGCCTTTCCTTATGATGTTTGTTCCTTTCAACTTTTCATCTATCGATATGAAATGGTCAGAGGATATTTCCAGATTTGAGAAGTGGTGTCTAGGACAAACGGGGTTTCCCTTTATTGACGCGGCAATGAGACAACTATTACAGACTGGATACATGAACAATCGATGTCGTATGGTTGTTGCCTCGTTTCTGGCGAAGGATCTTGGACAGGACTGGAGAATGGGTGAACGTTGGTTCCATCATCATCTCATTGATGCAGATCTTGCATCGAACAATGGTGGATGGGGTTGGTGTTCATCAACGGGGATAGATGCACAGCCCTGGTTCAGAATCTTCAACGTTTACACACAAAGTGAGAAATTCGATCCAGAGGGGAAGTTCATAAAAAAATGGGTGCCAGAATTGAAGGATGTGGAGAGTAAGGAGTTGCATGGGCCATTGGAAGTTGAAGGGTATCCGAGACCGATTGTGGAGAGAAAGGAGGCCAGGGAAGAGGCATTGGACCGGTACAGAGCTGCATTGACATAAATCCATGACTGCACCAGTTTGTTGTTTATTGCTTTACAAGTTGTTTTGAAGTAGAGATATGTATCATATTAAAAAAGAATTCTTCAATTATAACGAATCTTACTGAGGTTTTATACGAGCTGTCAAACAGAAAAATACTAAACTTTCGAAGAGGTCCCTTGGCCCAGTTGGTTAAGGCGTGGTGCTAATAACGCCAAGATCAGCAGTTCGATCCTGCTAGGGACCACTTTCCTTTTTTTTCAATTCCTGAAATTCGAAACATCCGGACACCACCGCGAACCCGTTCGATGGAGGGAGCTTTTGGAAAGATCAAACGTGGAAGTAAACACACCTTGTACACATACAGAAGTCACACGAATAGCAGAAAGATGAGTGACGTTATGGCGACGACCGCTGAGCGCGATGCAGTGTTCCAGAACCTGCAGAAGGACCCCGCCAACAAGATTTGTTTTGATTGTGAGGCGAAGAACCCGACATGGACGTCGATTCCATTCGGTGTGCTGCTCTGTCTTGAATGCTCTGCTGTTCACAGAAACATGGGTGTTCACATCACGTTTGTCAAGTCCTCGAACCTGGACAAGTGGGCACAGAAGCAGCTGCGCCGTTTCAAGCTGGGCGGCAACCAGAAGGCCAGAGAGTACTTTCTCAAGCATGGCGGCTCGCGTTATCTGGGAAAGTCTGGTGATGCAAAGGCAAAGTACACCTCCAAGATCGCGTCCAACTACAAAGAGCATTTGGACCACAAAGTTGCCAAAGACGAGGTCATGTTCCCTGAGTCTGTGACTCTTGAAAACATTGACGGCAATTCGTCCACTTCCTCCCTTGCAGAGGGATCCACCGATGACTTCTTTGCCAGTTGGAACTCCAAGGCCGCCCCGGCATCGGGCACTGGCTCCCCTGTTGGCTCGAGACCATTGACGCCTTTGAACGGCTCAAACTTGTCGCTTGGTGGTACCAATGCTACCGCTGCTCCAGCACCACAGAAGAAGACCATTCTCAGAAAGACCCTTACATCCAGCACTACGAAGAAGACCTCTGTTCTCTCTGGAGGTGCTAGAAAGTCCAAACTTGGCGCCTCAAAGAAGGTTTCTGCCGTTGATATTGACTTTGATGCTGCTGAGCGTGAAGCCAAGCGTGAGGCTGAAGAGACGGCAAAGCTTGGATACAACCCTAACAAGGCTGACGAATCTGCTGACCTATTCACCAAGCCAAGAAAGACATCTCTCTCCACAAACACCGTGACGCAGGAACCTACGATGAGCTCCTTCGGATCTCTCGCTCCAAAGCCGACGGCTCCGTCTGTGGAGAAGATTACGCCTTCGTTCGCCAAGCTGGGCTTTGGAATGACGGCTAACGACGCTGCAGAGCAAGAGAAGCGACAGAAGGCTGCGGCACAACCAAAGTACACTGGTGAAGTTGAGAGCAAGTTTGGTAAACAGAAGGCCATTTCTTCGGACATGGTGTTTGGACGTAACTCGTACGATTCCGCAGCACAACAAGAAGCACACACGAAGCTCCAATCGTTTGGAAACTCACAGGCAATCTCTTCTTCTTCGTACTTTGGTGAAGATCAACAACAGGATGATCCAAGAACGAATGGGATGAATGGCATGGGAGCTTACGCTGCAACAACGAACGACGACCTGGCCGTGCTGAAGGATGCCCTCGAGCAGGGAGCAAACAAGCTACAGGGCTATTTGAGGGACTACTTGCGTTAGATTATGTTTGATATTGGGATGTAAATCTACAAATTTATATGCCTGTCTGATGGTGTACGGATGTATTATGTAATCACAATAGAAAATGCACGTATATCTGAAGGGACGCATGATTTGAGCTTTATAGCCTTTTTGATTGAAACATGGGAGGGAAAGAGCTGATTCCAAACTTTGAGTTGAAAAGAAAGCCAAGCCAAATCCCAAGAAGGACGATCCAAGAAGATAAACCAAGTCCTAAGCAAGTGGAGAAACCCATCAAGAAAGCTGAGCACCCCCAGTTGAGATCCATTAGACTGGCTTCGGAAGCTATATACATTGGGAAAGAGAAACTGGACATTGATTCTTGAAAAAAAAACACATTAGAGGAGATCTGATAACCAATTTTTAACAGAAATGATTTCTATAAACCGTGTATAAGCTCAGCAAGATCTTTCATTTCTTGTATCTTTTCGGGTATTTTTTGTAATTCTCCTTCTCTTTCAAACCAAATACTTTCTTTAATTTTACCAACAACTTTCAAATCATCAAACTCCTTCCGCACAACAATGGCATTGTCCAATGGAAGTTTCCCACCTTCAAGCTTTCTTCCTCTGACATAGGTGATTATCTTGTCTGTTTCTTGTGTTTGATGGAAGTGTTGAAGAGAATGTTCTCCCGTGTATCTGATTCTGGCCGGGATCGAATGCAGAGTGAATTCGGGCACATTGGAAGGTTCAGGGATGTTCATAATAGAGAGAGTTGTGTGTGTGTATGCTCTTTATATATATATGGAAAGATTATAAAAAGAAGAACGCGTCAGCTTTGATGTGAGACGCGTTAAAATGGGAAAATACACCCGGACACCACTAAGATATTACGCGAACTCGTTTGATAAAAGTACTTTTCTACCACAACTTTCAATTAAAACTTATCAAAAGAACCGAAGCCAGAGGATGAACAGATATTTGATTTCCAAGTGAGTTTTATATGATTGAATTAAAAAAAACTTTCAAGATTGGAAGCTAACAGAAATGGTGAAAAAATAGATACATCGATCCAATTTTCGGTATTGCAGTGGGGACAGCGGCGTATTTCTCATATGAACAACGAGTTGGAAGACCAGAAGGTCATTCATTAGTTGAGTTGATTAAAAAGAGGTTTGCAAAGCAATGAGAAAAGTGATATTTTGAACTTACGAATGTGTTTTTATGTGTTTATGTGTTTGTTGTTCCGTAGTTCCCGTATCATATTATCATCATTATATATATATAAATTTTTCTTTACCAGTGGCCAGCACTTTGCTTGTCATCACTGGCTATCCAAGAACCAGCCAATCCCAGTTTTGTTCTCTTTGCCGATCTTTCGTCTTCTTCAGGATCCGGATCTCTTGTTGTGAGAACACATGAGCTCAGGATCTTTTGTCCCCATTTACCAGCAGCAGTATCTCCGGTTTCATCACGACATTGTTTTAAGAATGGAATCAATGCAGTTCCACCAGTTCCCTTTTGTTCCTTCTTTTCAGCAGTTTTGGAAAGTCCCGATCTGAGAGTTTTGCGGGATCCAGTCTTTTTGAACGATTGTGCTTGGAGGATGATATATCTCGTGACAATTTGAATATGTTTATCTCTGAAAGCTTTTAACATTGCCAAACAAGCATCAAATGCCAATGTCAATTCACCATCATCTTTGGTAATGACAAAATCTCTGATATTTGCAACTTGTGCCAAATGATCAAGGAATCTTCTGTGTGGACCAGGCATGTACTGTTTCATTTCATTCATAAAGTTATTAGTTCCAGAAGATGCAGATGCAATTTTTTCATCTCTTGAAGAACCAGTTTCTTTCTTGTCACCAGTTGGATAATGTTCAACTCCTAAAATGATATCCAATGTTTGAATCAATGATGATTGAGCATTTGATCCACCTGCATATGCTCTATATTCTGTTTCATCACCATATTTCAAACCTTTTGGAAGTCCAGCTTCTTCCATATTTTTCCAACCAGCCAAATATGGTCTGATTCTGTAATAGAATGTATGTGGATCACACATTTCCTCCATTCTCATGAGTACTGATCCCAAAGAATCAATAGATTCTGCAAGAAATTTCAAACAATCTGTAACTTTAACAAGATCACCTTCTCTAACTGCTTTCATTGCATCCAAACCACGAGAAATGCAACTTGCACCTTTATATTCGAAAAAGACACTCACCAAATAGAACCAACTTTCATCAATAGATCCAGTATATGTGTTGATTGTAGTCAAATTGTCCAACTCTAATTCATCTGTTTCTTGTTCCTCTATTGGGAAGATTGTTTGGAAATTCCACAAGATTAATGATGAATAAGTGGCGAGAGGAGGAACCTCCAAGATCTCGGCAACACGAAGAAGTGGTTCAGCAAGTGATTTAGGAAGAATATCACAAGTTTCATCAATACCCCACACATAAGCATGAGAAAGGAATGAAAGTACCGAATAAGCCCTTCTCAATGCTCTTTTGTCATTGACAATGGAATCAACAGATAACACGGGGAGCTTATCAACGGCACCACGGATTCTCTTTGTTAAAATCAAAGAAGGAAGAACACCAACAAGCATTTCCCAAGTTTCAAATGTCTTTGGAAGTTTCTGAAGTGGCAATTCTTCGGGAAGAAAGCCGGTTTTTGGGGAGACGTCATAGTCAGCCAACACTGGAAGATCGAGCATGGTTGAAATAAGAAGACCCTAAAAGAAGAACAAGTTGTTTTTGTGTAAAACGTTCTCTTTATATATACAAATATATAAAGAAAAATAAGGCCATATTTTCTTTTCTTTTCTTTTCTCGGCTCGAACTTCTTCTTAGTCATCTCTCCATTATATATTAAAATTCGCGAAAATTTATATATTGATATCCCTTCAAAAACTGATAAAGAAGAGATTTCTTTTTTAGATCTGTTTCATTTAAATACAAAACAGCTCTTTAAACAAACAACTTACAAGGTGTTTTTTTTTATTTGGTGTTATATCCATTTCAATTGTCACACATTATCTTCTTTTCTCTCTCTACACACACTTTTTTGTTTGTTGCTTTGTTGACATTCCCTTATTATCAGTCCAACATATAAGAGGATATAAGGGGTTATCACTATGAAGTTCTCTTTGACACTCACAACTCTGATATGTACTTCATGTGCCTTTTCATTTGACAAACGTTGGGATTACAGTGTCTCGGATCTTGTTGATACAATCAAACCACCAGCAACTAATGGTGATTCTTCTTCTTCTTCTTCACACCCTACTGAGCCGAACAAAGATGAAAAGGAACCAGAACAGTCCCCTGTCCACAGTCCCTGTTCTACGATCCAACCATTGACAAATGGTTTCTATGACCTCAGTGATCTCAGTTCAATGGGGAAGGAATCAATTGTTGCATGGAGTGCAAAAGGTCATGATTATAACAAGAATTTTACACTTGGGATTTGTTCATCTCCTTTAAAATCAAATATTGAAGTCAATCCAAATGAAGGAGGTTCACCCAGACTCAAACTCAATTCAAGTGAAGTTGGTGCATATTACACAGATGATAATGGTGATAAATTCTCTATTGGAAATTTCAATCAAACACCAATCTTTAGAGGAAAGAAATTGACATTGACATATCATAATGGAAGTTATTGTCCAAATGGAATTGATCGAAAATCAACAATTCTTTCATTTGCATGTGATAGGGAAATCCTCTCCAAGGCTCAAGTTTCATTCATTGGTGTGTTACATGATTGTGATTATTTCTTTGAAGTAAGAACGGTACATGCTTGTCCAACAGCACATAAAGCTGATGATTTTGCCGTTATTTGGATCTTCTTATTCATCTTCCTAGCTGCTCTATTTGTCTATTGCAGTGGAGGATTCCTCTATAAGCGTATTGTGCTTAATCGTCGTGGATGGAGACAACTTCCAACTTATAACCTCAGCAATAAGGTTACATCTGCACTTTCTGGTGGGGTAAGTATTTGATTTATATTCTTCTTCCCTTTGTTTCCCAAGGAAGAGTGATTATTAACTCCTCTTTCAAAGTCCAAGATTTGAGAACTAATTCAATTCAAATATAGTGGCGTTCTTCAGAGAGACATGGAGGTATCAGTTTGAGTAATAGTGATAGATTTGGTTATATTGATGAACAAAACGAATTGATGGATTCGTTGGATGTTCAGAGTTGAGATATGTATATGTTGTTCTTCTTTTGATGAGAAATTGTTTTTGCAATTTGATGACTTTATGGTAAAAAGTTAGGTAGTTTTATAAGTATATAAGTTATATTCTCTATATTAGATTAGGGCAACACAAATTCACACGTGACATTGTGAATCGCGGCTATTCACGGGGAGAAGCCCTAAAAAATTTCCCCCGTCGCATTCTTTTTTTGGCAGAGATTATGTTCTATAAAAGCCGGGTAACTACTTTATATATTGAGTGTTTCCGCATTCGGCAAAATTCCACACGTTTCTAAAATTTTCTGTTTTTTGCCAGCGCAACTGCCTGAAATTTTTTTTTTCTCACGCATCTTCCTCTTTTCCTTTACAACCTCCCCTTTCAAGAACTTATATTTCACCAAAAATGGTATGTTCTTATTTGTTTTTTGGTTGCAATACACTATACACAGTGTTGAGTGGGAATGTTTCTCTTCTTGTTGGAAAACAGCTGTCCTTTTGTGTTTCTTTATGATGAAACCAGCTACTTTCCCAATTGAGAAGAGATTCACACACACACATCACTGTATGGTGGCAAAAGCCAAAAAAAATGGAAGGAAAAAACAAAACTAACACACATCTCTACAGGGTAAGGAAAAGTCTCACGTTAACGTCGTCGTCGTTGGTCACGTCGACTCTGGTAAGTCCACCACCACCGGTCACTTGATTTACAAGTGTGGTGGTATTGACAAGCGTACCATTGAGAAGTTCGAGAAGGAGGCTGCTGAGCTCGGTAAGGGTTCTTTCAAGTACGCTTGGGTTCTTGACAAGCTTAAAGCTGAGCGTGAGAGAGGTATCACCATTGACATTGCTCTCTGGAAGTTCGAGACTCCAAAGTACCACGTTACTGTCATTGATGCTCCAGGTCACAGAGATTTCATCAAGAACATGATTACTGGTACCTCCCAGGCCGACTGTGCTATTCTTATCATCGCCGGTGGTGTTGGTGAGTTCGAGGCTGGTATCTCCAAGGATGGTCAGACCAGAGAGCACGCTTTGCTTGCTTTCACCCTTGGTGTTAGACAGATGATCGTTGCTATCAACAAGATGGACTCCGTCAAGTGGGACGAGAAGAGATTCGACGAGATTTGCAAGGAGACCTCCAACTTCATCAAGAAGGTTGGTTACAACCCAAAGAATGTTCCATTCGTCCCAATCTCTGGTTGGAACGGTGACAACATGATTGAGCCATCTACCAACTGTCCATGGTACAAGGGTTGGGAGAAGGAGACCAAGGCTGGTGTCGTCAAGGGTAAGACCTTGCTCGAGGCCATTGACGCCATTG